>SKCR01053235.1:0-30440 GCA_019454045.1 Zanthoxylum bungeanum | reverse complement strand
ATTCTGGGGAGTAACAACCTTTATTCAAGGAATAAAGATCTACAGGGATAGATTTGGAGTTGTTAACACTCTCTGGAAATTGTACATTTAAAATGTACTTGTATTGGTGTCTCATACGCTACGAGCATATGGAGTCACAATCGACAATCCAAGTGATAGTCATTGGATTGAAGTTAAGACATCTATTAGTATCTGAGAGAACTAAAGATGTTGTCTTAAACTATGGAGAGGGAGAACTTGAAGTGACTAGGATCACTGCTGCAAGTTTCCAAACCGGTAAATACTGCGGTACTATAAAGTTTGAATACTTACGGGACAGTGAGCTGGAAATATTCCGAGCAAGATAACTGTTGCCGAATAAACAACAAATGCGGATTATTGCTGCAGCTGAGGCAGCAATAGAAGCCATTTGGATCGAAATAAATCTAATTAGATTAGACATAGTTCTTCTAGCAGCTGAGCTAGTGTCATCACAGGCTAAGGAATTAAAGGTCTCATCGACGATCCAGATATATACTTCTATATCATCTGATTCGTTCGGATCATACATCGTGGCGATGTGATGATCGTATAAATCGCGTCAGACGATAATTAAGCAAATCCGCTGACGAAAATATTTTCTCAGCAATTTGAGCGAACCGTACATTCGGGTGTTAGACACTCGAGTGACTGGCTATGTGCCAAGTGGGAGATTGTTGGATAATATGACCCATAGCGTCACTATTTGTACAGATCACGTGTTGTTGTACAAATTAACTATGTGACAAGGAAATTGCACTCTCATAATTTGTGATTAAATCACCATAGATGTATAAATGAAGAGAGGTCCATATGATTAGTTCCTGGACTGAGATGATATGAGACAGTATCAGTCCCCGAAGGATTAATCATTAAATATCCCTAGCCGTAGTATTATCGAGACAGGACATCGATAATGCGGAATAGACTAGTATTACACTTGTGTGCGTTGTGAGGGCACAACGGCATAGTTCTCATATATATAAGTATTGGATACTTATGCAAGTGCGATAGGAGGTTGTGTTTCACCGATGGTACGGGTGTATTAGGACTATGTTCTATGGGAGGCCGAAATCAAGGTAGGTGTGTATAGTCTTAACCTGAGACTTGCATCGCTAATACTTGCGATAATCGGTAACTTTGGTTTGGTCTTGGTGGTACAGGGCTTAACCCGGTTCTGTGTACACCACTTCTGGGTTTATCAAAGAGTCGTACTGTATTGGGGTGTGATGTCTAGACGGAAGTATCACTTCAGTCATGGTGGAGATGATGTCACGCAGGATACGGTACTAGTGCTAAGTGTTGCGCAACCATCAGGATGTTATGACTAGGTCATGCATATCCGATTATAGAGACTAGTTACCAGACATCCGACA
Source organism: Zanthoxylum bungeanum (assembly GCA_019454045.1). Taxonomy (NCBI): domain Eukaryota; kingdom Viridiplantae; phylum Streptophyta; class Magnoliopsida; order Sapindales; family Rutaceae; genus Zanthoxylum; species Zanthoxylum bungeanum. The sequence continues at coordinate 29,046 of SKCR01053235.1, read as the reverse complement.
TGTGCTTCGGACGGGGCAGACACTTATCCAATCCCCAACCCAGTAGCACGTGACTATCCGATACTGGTCAATATACACAATTACTACGGTATACTACGCTTGATACAGATCTATATATCCTGTAAGAATATTTCTGGAGAATTGGGTAGGCATGGCGCTTTGCTAGAAGCCAACTTGTCTTGTAAATCGGTATAAACGTAGTACGAGGTACTTACGTGTTCGGATAATCCGACGACCGTATTTACTGCCAACATATCTCCGAGATCTCATGGGTCGCTTCCTGAAGATTCACCGATGATGTATAACTCGCACTTTAATTAATCTGGGATTAATAAGAAGAGAGAGAGAAAATTAATCTGGGATTAATTGCGGAGATATTTTTATCTGGGATAAATATTAATTGAAGAGAAGAAACGATTAATTTGGATTAGTCGATAAATAATATATTTGATATATTATAAGAAATTGGATTTCGACCGAATTAAAATTAGATTTTATTCGGGGCGAACGAATTAATTTAGAATTAATTCGTTAGCGACGTGAATAGTGATTTCGTTAGGCGTAAATAATTTTAATGACGACGCACGGAAAATTCTTAATTTGGGAATTAGCGAAACCCGAGCCCGGAGTGATTGCGAGCGCATCGCATGTTCGAATTCGAGCGCGCACGCAAGTCACATCAAGCGTCAATCGTTAGTCACATCATGCGTCAATCAATTGTCACTTTTAGTGATGTGACTTTGACAACTGTTTTTGGTTTTCTAAGGTCCCAAGATCAAACAAGACATGAAATTATGTGTGAACACATCAACGGAGGTAGCGGAATACTCACATTGATCGGTAGAGTCGATTGGAGACGATTCAAGCCCAAAAACGCACTGCCATGTAAGCCTACTGCATGCAGTCCACTGGCTACAAAAACAGAAAGTTAAGTGAAGAAACGGAGCTCCTAGCTTCGTCGGATGGATCCCGTCTCATGGTCGAACCTCCCTACCACCTTCGCAAGACTTGTAAGTGTGCTAGCACTTGATTTCTCACCATGAGAAACCACTCTTGCTTCCCTTTAGCTCACGGTTTTGGCTTCCAAAACAGTCCACACCTGTGAATTTCGTGAGAGAAGAGAGAAATTGAGAGAGAAGAATTTGTTTATGTTATGGTTTGTTATTAAAATGATTTACCAAAAATCAATTTATATTTATGCCATAATTTATTAAATTAATAATAAAATTATGACACAAACATGCAATGGCTTAGAGTGTCAAACACTCAATTCCATGCAATACCATTGAGTGCATTGTACACAATCTCATGCAATGCATGAGTGTACAAATAAGCATAATATGACATGTGTCATGTGGGCCCCACACATTTCCAAATGAAAGTGGGCCCACGTGCACTCACGCGTTCGGGTTCGATATTTCCGAAATACCGAGCTTACGTCGCGACGTTAATTCAATCGAATTTAAATAAATAATCGCGCCCGGCGAAATTATTATTTACGTCGCTAACGAATTAATTCTCAATTAACTCGTTTGCCCGAATTAAAATCTAATTTTAATTCCGCGTCGAAATCCAATTTCGTCTAATATATCGAATATATTAATACATCGATTAATTCCGAATTAATCGTTCTCTCTCTTTAGACGATATTTTATCCCGGATAAAACATCTCCGTTATTAATCCTAGATTAATTTTCTCTCTCTTCTATTATAATCCCAGATTATTCAAGAGTGCAAGTTGTGCGTCATCGGTGGATTATCGGGAAGCGACCCATGAGATCCCCGGATAAGTTGGCAGTAAATACGGTCGTCGGAGTGCCCGAATCACGTACGTACCAAGTACTACGTTCTACCGATTTACGAGACAAGGTCGACTCCTAGCAAAGCACCAAGTCTTCCCAAGTTCTCCGGACATATTCATCAAAGAATATCTAGATCTGTATCAAGCGTAGTATACAATTGTATTGTGCATATCGGCCCAGTATCGGATAATCACGTGCTAGGGCTGGGGCTGGATAAGTGTCTGCCCCGTCCGAAACACATATCGGATGTCTGGTAACTAGTCTCTATAATCGGATATTCATGACCTGGCCATAATATCACGATTGGATGCGCATCACTTTAAGAGCACTAATACCGTATCCTGCGTGACATCATCTCCATTACGACTGGAGTGACACTTCCGTCTTGACATCACATCCAATACACTACGATTCTCTGATAAACCCAGAAGAGGTGAACACAGAACCAGTTAAGATCCCCAACCACCAAAACCAAAGTTTACCGATTGTCGTAAGTATTAGCGATGTAAGTCTCAGGTTAAGACTATACACACCTACCTTGATTTCGGCCTCCCATAGACACCTAGTCATAATACCAATGGGATTCCGAAGGGTCTATCCAGAGCGAAGCTGTTTCCCGTACCATCGTGGAAACACGACCTCCTATCGCACTTGCACAAGTATCCAATACTTATATATATGAGAACTATGCCGTTGTGCCCTCACAACGCGCACAAGTGCAATACTAGTCTATTCCGCATTATCGATGTCCAGTCTCGATAATACTACGACTAGGGATATTTAATGATTAAACCTGGGGACTGATACTGTCTCATATCATTCTCAGTCCAGGAACTAATCATAGGGACCTCTCTTCATTTATATATCTATGGTGATCTAATCACAAACGATGAGAGTGCAATTTCCTTATTACATAGTTAATTTGCTACAACAACACAATGATCTGTGCAAATAGTGACGCTATGGGTCATATTATCCAACAATCTCCCACTTGGCACGTAGCGAGTCACTCAAGTGTCCTACACTCGAACTATGTACAATTCGCTCAAATTGCTGAGGAAAGGTTTTCGTCAGCGGATTTGCTTAATTATCGTCTGACGCGATTTACACGATCATCACATCGCCACGATGTATGATCCGAACGAATCAGATGATACAGAAGTATATATCTGGATCGTCGATGAGACCTTTAATTCCTTAGCCTATGCTGACGCCTAGCTCAGCTGCTAACAGAACTTTATCTAATCTTATTAGATTTATTTTCTACCCAGATGGTCTTCTATTGCTGCCTCAGCTGCAGCAATGATCCGCATTTGTTGTTTATTCGGCAACAGTTATCTTGCTAGGAAGATTTCCAGCTCACTGTCCCTGTTATTCAAACTTTATAGTACCGCAGTATTTACCGGTTTGGAAACTTGCAGCAGTGATCCCAGTCACTTCAAGTTCTCCATCTCCATAGTTTAAGACAACATCTTTAGTTCTCTCAGATACTAACAGATGTTCTTTAATCTTCAATCCAGTGACTGTCACTTGGATTGACCCGATTGTGACTCCATATGCTCGAAGCGTATGAGACACCAATACAAGTACATTTTAAATGTACAATTTCCCAGAGAGTGTTAACAACTCCAAATCTATCCCAGTAGATCTTTATTCCCTGAATAAAGGTTGTTACTCCCCAGAATTCTACAGAGAATTTCTATTGAAAGAATATCTATGAAAGCCAAGCTTTCACCAATTGTTTTATGGGAATTTCACTGTCAGTGCGCTCTCCCACTAACCTCCTTATATACACAAGAATTATTTCGTTTTGAATCAAATCATAAACCATTATGATTATTTCAAAACGACAGTTCCAAGAACCTTATGCTTGCATCAATCCAAACATGGATCGAATAACCCGCAAACCTGGTTTGTCGGTTATACAAAATCGTCAGGATGTTGTAAGCATCCTCCAAAAGGTTTCCTTTTCAGGAAAGCGATTTTGATTTGTAACTGACATATTTCATCAATGAAATATACAGTTATCAACAAGCATCTTCAAAATGGATTTATCATGGCAACAGGTAAAAAGGTTGAACCGTTATTAACATAATGTTGATAACGCTACCTTTCCGTCAAAACCTAAGGTTTGCACGTTGGTATGTTGCCTTCCATGTATGTCTTCCTTGAAGACGTTTAATGTACCATAGGCACAACGCTTGTGGTACAACAACTAGTATCCAAACATAGTTGTTATACATGGAATCCATTTCGGACTCATGGCACTTTGCCATAACATGGGAGTCGATACCTCGTATCACTTCCTCTAAACGTAGTCAGATGGTACACCACCATAAGATTGACATCTTTATGGGGTGAGATCAGAAACCCATACCCTAGGTTGTTTTCTGACTCTATCCGATCTACTAGTTTCTTGTGTATTTGAAGATTAATGGTATAGATTCATCATAGATGAACTGTTTGTGTTCCATTAAGGACTTCGTGCCTTGATCAGTATTACTCCGATTTTCATCGAGTATCACTATCCTCCCACTGACCACTGCATATCGGTATTCCTCTCAGGAAAACCGCATGGTGAGCAACAATTACATTGTTCTCATGTGGGATTTACAAGTACTATATTAAGGTTTCCCTTAGGATAACTTATATTGGCACTTATCCAATTTGGGTCCTTAGTTTGGTATCATCCAAACGCTATGCCTGCGCATACCCAAATTATCAGGAATGAGAAACCTCGTTTTCCCTGTTCATATCCTATATGATATCTGTCAAACAGATTTATATGGAACCTTATTCTAAATAAGTTTTGCACTGTTAATACATATCCTGTTGAAGGAAATAGTAGCTCAGAGCGACTCGTGATAAACCTTTTATGTCCAACAAAATTCGGTTTTTGGTTCGGACACACCGTTTAACTAACGTGTCTCGGGAGGAGTCCTCATACGAAAGAATACCGTACTCTTTCATTTACATGTATGAAACTTACTGCTTAAGTATTTTCCATTACGGTTTCACCGTGGCGGAATAATACTATAGCCGATCTGTTTGTCTACTTCGTGTCGAAACTCTAAAGTTTCCGATCTGTGTTCTTCAAAAGAAACACATAACCACAACGTGATGTCACATCCGTTAAGGTCACGAATATTCATGTTCACATCTAGCCTAGCTAGATATGGGCCCACTAACTTCACCATGAATAGGGCTAACAGATCGGTGGCCCTTTTACTATTACCAAGTAAATAGTATTTTAGGTATATTACCTAATAAACTAGATTCGCAGACCTTATTTGAATAGTCAAAACAGTCCTAGTACCCACTCTACAAAAGTGTGGATATACGAGTCTTGTTTAATAAACTAGATCGTAGACCTTATTTGAATAGTCAAATCAGTCCTAGTACCCACTCTTCAAAAGTGTGGATATACGAGTCTTGTTTAATTGTGTCCCAGACAACAATGCCACAAATAAGTCCCATTGATCAAATCAATTTGAGCTATTTATTTGTCATTTTATATGTTTGAGATTTTATTTATATTCAAAATATAAATTCTGTATTTATCTCAGTATCATCTTTATATATTGAAACACTTTAGTGTTCTAGAATATAAAGGTTTTATCCGCAATGGATTAAACACTGATATAGATAATGTCTCTAGTTAAACTAGTTACATTATAACATTTCCTAATTTAAATACATACCCAAAGGGTAGTTTCTAAACTTAGGTATCTACGGTCGAAACAGCGACTTTCGTCCCGTTTCCGATTCGCAGAGAAATCTCGGCTTGAAGCCAGTATCCAGCTCACAGCGGATTCTGAACGTCAATACATATATTTTATGTACCACACTAAGTATTTAAAATCCAATTTTAATACTACTAGTGAACATAACTTTGACAAATATTTTAAAGTTAGAGCCTCGCCCTTTCTTTAATTCCTTCGTGTCTTCCATATCCAAATGGTAGTCACTTTGGGATATGTCAATTACCTTTTCAATATTTCACAAACCTTTGGCCAAGCCTTGGGTTTCGGAATATCGAAACGATGTGCACCTTGTGCTACATGCCCTAATTGCAAACTTTGACTTTTCTCCACTAGAATAGTCAATTAATTCTCCAAGAATATTAATTGCAATTTTAATACTTTTAAATCTAAAGATAGATTTATAAGTATATCAATTAAGCACTAAAGTCATCATCACATAAATCTTCCAAAGACTTTATGCTCTACTATTTGCTTAATTATGGGCTTAGTAATAATAAGTTATTTTATCAAATAAATTAACCTATTATTAATTCCCAATTGAAAATTAAATCATTAAAACATTTAATCAAGGATTATATATTTTAAATATTCAACCTTTCAATTCTTTCTTGATTTCAATAGTCCAATTTAATCAATTTTAATAAGGTACTATTTATTATAATGATTACAATAATCCAATTATTTAATCAACTATAATTTTAATATTGATTACTATAATCTCATTATAAAATCAACTATCATTTAATTCAATTATATTGATTACTATAATCCAATTACATAATCAACTATATATTGAATGAGTTTGTATATAGTCCAACTATATATATATATTTTTTAAAACAACATAAAATATTAGTCCGACTAATACTTTTGATTAATATGACGAGTAAAATATAAATGAGCGTGTTTAGCGAGTATTCGAACGAATGTTGCAAATTCAATACTTGCCTCCCACTATTTTTCGTCGAGCCTCTAACCCTCTGTGGAGTACTCGGGAAACCGTGTTTCCTAGTGGGCTAGGATCCTATTAAATAACACACAACCCTGACTTTGGCCAATAAAAAGCTGTATGCTATTTAACTAGGTAGATCTCACAGATCAATTGGATCTCATCCAATTCCTAGATCCGGTTAGGTGGACATCCAAGTCCGAAACATATGTATAATGTCAATGTATCCAATACATTTTCCTAACCATATCCTCTGAATCATTTAGGCCTTGGCTTTGGCCAAACACAAACCTAATGATTCCAGTTAAGCGGGACCCATTGACGAGAAAGTTTCGTAATCAATGTCATTGGACAAAAAGTGATCTGACTTTGGTCAATAAAAATCACGATTTGGACAAGACACCGATATGCAACAAAACTCTCATGATTCAAGTACATCCTTGATTGACAAAGGTCTTGACTTTGGTCAAAAACAAACCAATGCCAACTTCGGATCTTGAACAAGAATCATTCAATGGAAGGATATTTGCTTAATATAAAAACGAGGGTTTTTCGCGTGCAAATTGGCTACCAATTTAATTATCTTTGTTAAGGTCTCATCATCATACACCCTTAAACATGCATTCTAATACATAATAAAGCGAGTATGAAATAAAATAATAATGATATGCGGATGGATACTTAACACATTGATCCTAGATCAAATCTCTCCCTTTCTCACTCAAGCTAGCACTTGTACAACTTCTACCCGTTACACTACACTTCTAAAGAAACCTCATATACATAGAGGGGAATAGGTGAGAAGAGAATACAAAGAGAAAGAAGGTGATAAGGCTGGACACGCAGGTCCAATTAATAAATCGAATTTATTACAACAATTTCTAAAATTGCCCACCCGACTAATATCCATCCGATATACATTATTCATTCAACACAACCATGTATTCACACACATAAGCATGCTATCAATCAATCTAATCAAATTAATTAATCTGATAATTAAGTGATCATCCAATGTTCAAACAACGATTTGATTTTGTTTGAGTCAAACTCGTTTTTGCGAATAAGTACTCAAAGTACGAATTCATGAATTAAATTAAACTACATCATTAAATCTAATTTAACATGTATTTAATACTAATTCATTATTCAATTCCAAATTAAATATTACACTTTTATTCAATAAACCTTTTCGATTTAAATTCCAAATTTAGTCGTAACGCGTCTCAAAGACCGATTAACGTCCAACGTCAATTCAATTAAAGTCCAATGGGCTTTTGATTGATTTCTTAAGGCGTGGATTTTGGTCAACTCGGGTCAAACCGATAACCAAAGTCCAATCCGGGATTTACCCCATAAGCCCATAAATCAATCTTGGCCCATTAGGCCCAATTGAACATTAAAGGTTCATTAGTCGCAATTGGGCTTTATGGTTAAGGTTTTGGCCCAATTGGATCCAATCCACTTGGCCTAAACCAAACTTGATAAATCAAGCCCAATAGCCCCAAATACAACAATTCAAGCCCAAATCCAATTTAAGCCTAAATAATTAAATTACACTAATCCAATTACCAATTTAATTACCTAAAGTGCATTATATGATTAATCAACTAAATCAACATTTAAAAACACCAAATTAGTCTTATTAATCATATTCAATTCATTATCACATGTCAAACACACATAATGAAAAATCAAATCCATTTACATGCTTTCATGCTCTCGGCCAAGGAGGGATTTTGTGTCCGATTCGGTTTCGATCCAATCGAACCTACGCGACATCAAATCACCATCCAATTTGATTTTATACCACATCCAATGTCACAAAACCAAAATTCCCAAGACAACATTAGGGCATATCACATTCGGCCAAGGTGGAATTTTTGGGGAAAAATCATCCAATGCATTTTCAAAAAATTGATTCCATGTAACATCATCTATATACATGTAAGCATTCTTATTCATCAAATTTCACAAGAACATGCTTCAATCAATTTCATCACACCATTCGGCCAACACATGGAATTTAGGGTTTATGTTCAATTCAAAGTACAATCCAATTGACATTAAATTAACATCATCCTACATGATTTAAACTCATCCAATGAATTAAAATCAACAAAATTCCAATGATTCAAAATCAATTTTGCATTCGGCCAAGGCATATAATTTGGGGAAAATAATTCCAAATCATTTTTCATCAAATTAGTCCAACCAAAATGAATTTAAACATGTTATAAGCATACTCAAACAAACAATTCATTCAAATCATGCTCAACAAACATTTACCCAAATTTTAAGCCCTACAAATTTCATGCTTGCAACATTAGCTCATGATGCCATTGTTGGTAATTCTAAGGTCCCAAGATCAAACAAGACATGAAATTATGTGTGAACACATCAACGGAGGTAGCGGAATACTCACATTGATCGGTAGAGTCGATTTGGAGACGATTCAAGCCCAAAAACGCACTGCCATGTAAGCCTACTGCATGCAGTCCACTGCCTACAAAACAGAAAAGTTAAGTGAAGAAACGGAGCTCCTAGCTTCGTCGGATGGATCCCGTCTCATGGTCGAACCTCCCTACCACCTTCGCAAGACTTGTAAGTGTGCTAGCACTTGATTTCTCACCATGAGAAACCACTCTTGCTTCCCTTTAGCTCACGGTTTTTGGCTTCCAAAAACAGTCCACACCTTGTGAATTTCGTGAGGAGAAGAGAGAAATTGAGAGAGAAGAATTTGTGTTATGTTATGGTTTGTTGATTAAAATGATTTACCAAAAATCAATTTATATTTATGCCATAATTTATTAAATTAATAATAAACTTATGACACAAATTCATGCAAAGGCTTAGAGTGTCAAACACTTCATTTCCATGCAATACCATTGAGTGCATTGTACACAATCTCCATGCAAAGCATTAGAGTGTCAAATAAGCATAATATGACATGTGTCATGTGGGCCCCACACATTTCCAAATGAAAGTGGGCCCACGTGCACTCACGCGTTCGGGTTCGATATTTCCGAAATACCGAGCTTACGTCGCGACGTTAATTCAATCGAATTTAAATAAATAATCGCGCCCGGCGAAATTATTATTTACGTCGCTAACGAATTAATTCTCAATTAACTCGTTTGCCCGAATTAAAATCTAATTTTAATTCCGCGTCGAAATCCAATTTCGTCTAATATATCGAATATATTAATACATCGATTAATTCCGAATTAATCGTTCTCTCTCTTTAGACGATATTTTATCCCGGATAAAACATCTCCGTTATTAATCCTAGATTAATTTTCTCTCTCTTCTATTATAATCCCAGATTATTCAAGAGTGCAAGTTGTGCGTCATCGGTGGATTATCGGGAAGCGACCCATGAGATCCCCGGATAAGTTGGCAGTAAACACGGTCGTCGGAGTGCCCGAATCACGTACGTACCAAGTACTACGTTCTACCGATTTACGAGACAAGGTCGACTCCTAGCAAAGCACCAAGTCTTCCCAAGTTCTCCGGACATATTCATCAAAGAATATCTAGATCTGTATCAAGCGTAGTATACTAATGTATTGTGCATATCAGCCCAGTATCGGATAATCACGTGCTAGGGCTGGGGCTGGATAAGTGTCTGCCCCGTCCGAAACACATATCGGATGTCTGGTAACTAGTCTCTATAATCGGATATTCATGACCTGGCCATAATATCACGATTGGATGCGCATCACTTTAAGAGCACTAATACCGTATCCTGCGTGACATCATCTCCATTACGACTGGAGTGACACTTCCGTCTTGACATCACATCCAATACACTACGATTCTCTGATAAACCCAGAAGAGGTGAACACAGAACCAGTTAAGATCCCCAACCACCAAAACCAAAGTTTACCGATTGTCGTAAGTATTAGCGATGCAAGTCTCAGGTTAAGACTATACACACCTACCTTGATTTCGGCCTCCCATAGACACCTAGTCATAATACCAATGGGATTCCGAAGGGTCTATCCAGAGCGAAGCTGTTTCCCGTACCATCGTGGAAACACGACCTCCTATCGCACTTGCACAAGTATCCAATACTTATATATATGAGAACTATGCCGTTGTGCCCTCACAACGCGCACAAGTGCAATACTAGTCTATTCCGCATTATCGATGTCCAGTCTCGATAATACTACGACTAGGGATATTTAATGATTAAACCTTTGGGGACTGATACTGTCTCATATCATTCTCAGTCCAGGAACTAATCATAGGGACCTCTCTTCATTTATATATCTATGGTGATCTAATCACAAACGATGAGAGTGCAATTTCCTTATTACATAGTTAATTTGCTACAACAACACAATGATCTGTGCAAATAGTGACGCTATGGGTCATATTATCCAACAACAACATGTCACTTTATTAAAGTGATGTGATGTGACTTAAAGTAAAAAGTAGAAGTGATATGGTTGTTGGAAAAAGCATTAATAAACTTTTACTTTTTGACTTTTGATATACATATATGAAAATGATTTATATATATTTGTTTTTGTTTTTGGAAAATAAAATAAATATATAAACCAAAAATCATTTTCTCTCTCTCACTCACCATTTACGCATCTCTTCATCTCCCTCTATTTTCTCTTCTTTCTTCACGGTTTCAAAGCCGATTTCTTCTCCCAAAAATTTCTGGTTTGACCGAAATTTTGAGAAGCAAATGAAGAAGAGTAGTGCTAGCACACACATGGGTTATATTATGGTGATAGGGAAACGAATTTGTGAGCTTTGATTTATTTTTGGAGCTTGAAGCTTTGAGCTTCCATGGAGTCATCAATGGCCGAATTTAGAAGGCATCAAAACAACCCCAACCGAGCATCACAGCAGCTCAATGAAGTCCAAAACCGAGCTTGGAGGGAGGCAAAAACGCAACTTGTTCTTCCTAGCATCAAACCCATCAATGTGAGTATGTATTCCGCCTTACTCCTTGGTTGTATTCAACTCGTTTTTATGCATGTTTGTGATCCTTTGGACTTGATTGAAACTCAACAGAAGGATATATGATGGCTTCATTCCTAAATCCTAACAATGAACTGACATTCATTTAACTACTATTACTAAGTACTAACTACTGAAATTGTAGTGAAATTACAATTATCAATTGTACAAACAGTCAAACACCCAAGCCTAATAAACCATTAAACCCTAAATTATCAAAACATCCGTATGACCGTATCTATCAACTATCAAGAATATAATCCTCAGTTCCTCACGCCTCACGGCTAATGCACTGTAAGCTAACATATTTTAGAGAAACCTAATTCTTAATCTTAACTAATCAAACGGTTAAAACAGAATCAGTGACTGTCCACCGTGAAGATGCAGAACACTAACAGAATCCGAATTCTTAATCTTAACTAATCAAATGGCACTTAAATTATAATAATCAATGTCTCAACTCTCAATGAATTGTAAGCTAACGCCTAAAACAGACGAAGAAAATCAAACACCCAAAAGGGCCAAAACCAAAAAACCCAGATTTGTTTGATGAAGATGAAGTGTCCACTGTCCAGTGAATGAATCAATGAAGTAGAGAAAGAAGTTAATTACCTTGATCCTTGATGAAACTTGAAACCTGCGTGGATGATGTCTCTGGTTGTGTCTGATGTCGCTGGTTGTGTACTTGTGTGTGGCTGATTCGAGGAACGGAGGAAGTGGATGATGAAGAACAGATCAACAGAAGAAGAGTAGAACTTAGAAGTCTGATTTTTGAAATTTTGATAGTCTGAAACTATAGGTGAGAATCGTGAGATGAGAGTATGAGACCGTGAGAGAGTGACAGTGACTGAGAGACTGAGAGTTGAGGTTGAAAGATGAACCAAAATGAACCCTAACTTATGCAAAACGACGTCGTTTTTGACACTGCAAAACAACGTCATTTTGCTTATAAAAAAAATAAAAAAAAAAACGATCGGATCGGATAAAATCCGATCCGATCCGAAATCCATCGAATCCGTTTGTGATTGTCCGATCGGATAAATGAATCGGATCCGATCCGATCAAATCGGATCGGATCGGATCCGATTCGATTCGATCCCAGGCCCACCCCTATCAAAAGCCGTGAGTTGGAGGGAGAGAGAGAAAAGTGATGAAGTTGTGTATGTTATGTAATATAATTACCAAAATGAAAGTCATATACCAAATGTAATAAAAAATGATATATGTCTTTCAATCCATCACACTTGTGTGTTTAACACACAATCACCTACCAACAACTTCCATCACATTAAAGTGATAAATTTGACTAGTGATGTGATGCATGATGTGACTTGTGGGTTCAAAATGCGAGAGGGCCCGCAAACTCTCCCACGCTCGGATTCGCTAATTCCGAATTAACGAATTTTCCATTGCGACGTAATTAAATCAAATTTTATTAAATAATTATGCCTATCAAAATTACTATTCACGTCGCTAGCGAATTAATTCTAAATTAACTCGTTTTCCTGAATTAAAATCTAATTTTAATTCCGCGTCGAAATCTAATTTCGTATTATATATCGAATATATTATTTTATCGATTAATTTAAAATTAATCGTTTTATCTCTTTAAATAGTATTTTATCTCAGATAAAATATCTCTTTAATTAATCCTAGATTAATTTTGTCTCTCTTATAATTAATTATGTCCGAGTCATACGTCATTGGTGAATCTTCGGGAAGCGACCCATGAGATCCCTGGATATGTTGGCAGTAAATGCGCTCGTCAGACTATCCGAACACGTACATACCTAGTACTACGTTTTTACTGATTTACAAGACATGGTTGGCCTCTAGCAAAACACCATGTGTGGGACACAGGACCTGGGCGACGCCGTTCCTAGGCTCGCGGCCTAGTTGGGAAGGATTACATAACATGGAGTCGCCACCCGGTGTGAACCGGGACAAAGATTTAAGGCCGCACTCACCCCTCGCAAGGGAAGACCTCAAACCGTTGGGTTCGGAATGGTCCCTTACTTATGTCACTTGTAATGAAAGGATTCATGTAATAATTTAACTAAGCTTAAGTAACACTTATTTCCAATAGTATCACGCTTCTAAATTCATATGCATACTTCAACAAGTTCATCACAACATGCAACATCACATGGCAATCTCATGAACATATTTCAATCCTATGATATGGAAAACTAAGAGCAACATAATCATGCTTGAGTAATATCTCATGAACCTATTAACCAAATAACATGCTAACAGCCTAATCATGCTCGAATACAAATAATACAGTTGGCTATATAACACAAGAGAGATCAACCAAGAGGCAATTATGCATGAATATGATAAGACAGACTCAGTTCAGTGTGTGCGCGTTCGTGTAGCGTTCGTAAACGCGTTCGAACGGAAATGAGACAGAATGCTCGCGTTCGAGTAGCGTTCGTAAACGCGTTCGAACGGAAATGGAACAGAATGTTCACGTTCGTATGGCGTTTGTTAACGCGTTCGAACGGAAATGAAACAGAATGCTCACGTTCGTATGGCGTTTGTTAACGCGTTCGAACGGAAATGAGACCTGATGCATGATAAGGCGAAATGTATGCGCGTTCGAATTGCGTTCGTGAACGCGTTCGAACGGACACGGACCTGATGCATGAAATGGGCAAAAATGCATAAACATCAAAATAAAAGGGGGGCGCGGCGAAGTACTGCCGTAAAGGTGGCCTTATGGGGGCTCTTGATCTCTCAAAGAGAGGACCTTTAGACCAACATACTAAGCCCATGCGCGTCACATCACATCATGCATACAAACACAAAGACAATCATATATCCTAAGTATGTCCGATTGAACGTGTCTTGCATCCAACCGACACACATCAACCGGCGCGGCAAAGCATCGTGGTAAAGGGCTTTAACCCCTCCCCATAGGGGATCTCACATCGCACTTACTAAGCCCATGCGCTCGATTGAGTCATGCATAAATAAGCAACATGCAGAATTTAAATGACAAATAAATACATAAAAGCAACGCAAAACAATAGAATGTGCCGTTTACTCAAGTGGTACGTGGAGTTGTGTCCCATGTACAGACCGCACTACCGTCCATTCGGATTCGGCTACGGAATTTACGTCTGGGTTTCCATCCTATATACCACAAGAGACGACACTCTTCCATTTCATTCGAGCCACAACATGCATCCATAAACGACTCTCATGTGAATAGAATGCAATAATAATAATAATAAAACGAATGTAAACTAATGAAAAGGTACCCTCAGGTCTAACCTTTTAAATCATCTCTCGGATGTACGGTACACGATCGTCGAAAGGGGGGGTGCTCCGCAACTCTCCTGGTTCACTGGTTCACTGTTCTCGTTCGTTATCTTTTGCTATTATTTCCTTGTGGTTTCACTGCCTTTTCCTCTTTATCTTTTGCTTACTGTTTTTGGGTGTCTTCTTCCTGTAGTTTTTATGTGTGTTGTGTGTGAGTTAGGGACTAGCTAGCTAGCGACCAGAGACTAAGGTTGAGAAGGTTGGTGAATGGTTCTTTTTATAGGCAAAGGGTTAGGTTTGACAAGGAAAGGGATTTGATTTGGTTGGTTAAGGGAAGTCAAAGATTGAGGGGGGACAAATCTTGGCTAGATAGGGAATGTTGGATATTTGATTGGCTTGGATTAGGAATACAATATTTTAAGTTTGGGAATAATCTTATTAGATTGGGAATATAATTGGTTGATTGATTTTAATTAGGCATGATTATATTTTGATTTAGTGTGTGATTTGTTAATTTAGGCATGATTTTAGTTTAAGTTGGTAATTGTTTATTTTATGTTTGGTATATGTTTTATTTAATCATTTAATTAATTTGATTATTATATTATTTAGTTAATGTTTTAATTAATATTTATTTATTTAAATTGGGATGTGTTTTATGGGCTTTGGGGGGCTAAATGGGCTGGGCGTGAGGCTAGCAGCAAAACCAGAATTACCGACACCGTTCGAACGCTTCCTCGAACGCGGCACCAACGCCCGCAATCCGTTTGACGTTCGAACGTAAACACGAACGCGGCACCAACGAAAACAGTGAACCTTGTTTATTCTGAATTTCCCCTTCCGATGTCCGTTTCCCGTGACCTCCGTGACTTAAAAGGTAGTGTCTCCAAAATGAGACTCATCATAGGGACTTATGCGTAAAAATGCAGTGCCTACAGTCGCCCCCACTTTGATGGGACTCGTGTAATGTGCAACAGTGACAATCCTATCAAAGTTATGCAATGCATTTTACTTACCTGGCTAGCTAGCTGTCTCGAGCTGAGCTGATACTGCAGTGGACCTCGATCCTGAGATGCATCTCGATGCTGCTGATGATGTGGGCCTCGAACCTGGGACGCATCCCAATAGCTGCAACCGACAACGGGGGCCTCGACCCTGGGACGCATCCCAATACCACTGACAAAATGTGGGCCTCGATCCTGGGACGCATCCCGAAAACGATGATGCAGTGGACCTCGATCCTGGGACGCATCCCAATAGCTGCAACCGACAACGGGGGCCTCGACCCTGGGACGCATCCCAATACCGCTGACAAAATGTGGGCCTCGACCCTGGGACGCATCCCGAAAATGATGATGCAGTGGACCTCGATCCTGGGACGCATCCCAATAGCTGCTGCAACCGACAACGGGGGCCTCGACCCTGGGACGCATCCCAATACCGCTGACAAAATGTGGGCCTCGACCCTGGGACGCATCCCGAAAATGATGATGTGGAGCTTCGCTCCTCAGCCGATATGTGCTTCGCCCCCAAGCTGACATGATGTGATGTGGAGCCTCGCTCCTCAACCGATATGGGCTTCGCCCCCAAGCTGACATGATGTGATGTGGAGCCTCGCTCCTCAACCGATATGGGCTTCGCCCCCAAGCTGACATGATGCGACCCCTGGTTCATTCCCGAAGTGAGCTGAGGGTCTTGTTCCCATTGTGAGCTGAGGGTCTTGTTCCCTGAATTGTTGAGTGTTGGGTTTTGTTCCCGTGGGTCTTGTTCCCATTGTGAGCTGAGGGTCTTGTTCCCTGAATTGTTGACATGAGGCTTTCTTCCCCTTGAGCTTTGTTCTCAAACTATACTGATATGAGGCTTTCTTCCTCTTGAGCTTTTTTCCCGAACTGTGTTGATATGAGGCTTTATTCCTCGGGGCTTTATTCCCGAACTTATACAGATATGAGGCTTTCTTCCCCTTGAGCTTTGTTCTCAAACTTATACTGATATGAGGCTTTCTTCCTCTGGGCTTTATTCCCGAACTTATACTGATATGAGGCTTTCTTCCCCTTGAGCTTTGTTCTCAAACTTATACTGATATGAGGCTTTCTTCCTCTGGGCTTTGTTCCCTGATTGTGTTAACTGTGGGCTTTGTCCCCGAACTGTACTGAATGTGGGCTTTATTCCCGTACTGAGCTGGATGCAGGCTTTCTTCCTGAACCGAACTAGATGCAGGCTTTATTCCTGAACTGTTACTGTAAGGTGGTCCATTCCCGGACCGTTACTGTGAGGTGGTTCATTCCCGAACCGTGCTTCCATTCTTGGAGTGCCATTCCCGGCTTGTTCATTCTTGAACTGTCCATTCCCGGACCATATCTCCATTCTCGGAGTGTCATTTCCGACTTGTTCATTCTTGAACTCTGCTCCATTCTTGGATTGCCATTCTCGGCTTGTTCATTCTCGAGCTGTCCATTCCCGGACTATATCTCTATTCTCGGAGTGCCATTCTCGGCAGAACTGATCTGATGTAATGTGGGCCTCGCCCCCAGAATGCCATACCCGGCAAGACTGATACTGATGTAATGTGGGCCTCGACCCTGGGACTCATTCCCCAAACTGATGTTGAAGTGGGCCTCGGCCCCAACTGCTACTGACATGGGCCTCGCCCCTAGATTGATGCTGATGTGGGCCTCGACCCTCGGATTCATTCCAAAATTCTGCTGATGCGGGCCTCGGCCCTGGGATTCATTCCCTGGATCCATTCCAAAATTCTGCTGATGTGGGCCTCGGCCCTGGGATTCATTCCCTGGATTCATTCCAAAATTCTGCTGATGTGGGCCTCGGCCCTGGGATTCATTCCCCGGATTCATTCCAAAATTCTGCTGATGTGGGCCTCGCCCCTGAACTGATATTGATATGGGCCTCGCCCCCAGACTGATATTGATATGGGCCTCGCCCCTAGACTGATACAGATACGGGCCTCGCCCCTGTGACTCATTTCTGAAATTGCTGACATGGGCCTCAACCCCGGGATTCATTCCAACACTCTGACGATGTGGGCCTCGACCCTGGGACTCATCCCCAAAACTACTACTCATATGTTACTGATTCTGGTTGTCTTATCTTTGCCGCTTTCTCTTTTTCTCTTCTGAAACCTGTTATTACAAAACAGAACAAACACAAAAGGGATGCAAAAATGTGTTACGTGTATGCATGCATGCATGATTGGGTTTCCTATCCCATTGAGCTAGGTCTTCTGCCAGTATTCTTGGTGGCTGCTTGGTCTTTTGACAAGTCTGTCATCTTCCCTAACCAACATGCATCTATGATGGCTTTTAAATCAAAAGGGAGTTAACATGGTGCATGTATGCATGAGGTGCATGAGATGCATATAACATATATAACATACTAAATCAATTAAAATTTTCATACAAATCGGCCCGTTATCATTTTAGAAGCTTTCGGGCTAATTGCAATAGGAGTGAACTCATCCCAGTTTAAATGGCCCAACAAGTTCACGTCTCATGGCAAGGAGCCCAACTAAATCCAAATGGTAACATTCCGAACACAAGCACAAAGTGGCTCATCAACACTTAGAAGCCTTCGGCCCAATTGTCATAAAGTACGTTCTTGTCCCAGTTTAAATGGCCCAACAAGCCCATATCTTATGACAAATAGTCCAAATGAATCCAAACGATGATGTTCCCAAACACAAGCATAAAAGAGAGATAATGCAAACATAACATAACAATTTTTACATAATGGCCCACCAACATTTCAGAAGCTTTGGGCCTAATAGTCATACAGTACGAACTTGCCCCAGTTTAAATGGCCCAGCAAGCCCGCATTTCTGACAATAGTCCAACTGCATCCAAATGAGGATGGTCCACAAGCACATACTCAAGGAAATAATTGTTACTTTAACCATACAAACCGGTCTATGGGTGGGTTAGTAAGAGTATAGACAAAGGCTCTCACCGGCGAAGGATGGCCCACAATTAGGTCTCCCCACTCAAGGGTTCGAGCAACCAAGTGAGCGCACCCTTTTTTATACACTAAGGTACGTGCCAATGAGCTATGGTGTGTGACGGACTGTGAAATGGATTTCCCGTTGTAGATTCCCCAGAGGGAAGGTGGAGCGAGGCTCACTTAAGTACCCAAAGCCTCTTAGGCTCTTATCGCTTGGTGTCAGGAATAAACAACGAGTCCTCCAAATTAGTCCATCACAAAGGCTACGAGTAGATGGCCATATAGGTGTCCTCACAGCTTTTCCTTCTAGAAAGGTAGTGAGTGAAGGAAGACACCAAACCATTACCTAGCCTCAAAATGCCTTTGATTAAACCCTCATTTCATCCACTATAGACATGGTCAATTAAAACATAAATCCAAACATTACAAGACAATATTTCGGGGCCAATTCTCTGTCCCCAGTGGAGTCGCCAGACTGTGGGACACAGGACCTAAGCGACGCCGTTCCTAGGCTCGCGGCCTAGTTGGGAAAGATTACATAACATGGAGTCGCCACCCGGTGTGAACCGGGACAAAGATTTAAGGCCGCACTCACCCCTCGCAAGGGAAGACCTCAAACCGTTGGGTTCGGAATGGTCCCTTACTTATGTCACTTGTAATGAAAGGATTTATATAATAATTTAAACAAGCTGAAGTAACAATTATTTCTAGAGGTATCATGCTTCTAAAGTCACATTTATAAATTAAAATGTGCGCCTAAATATACATGTATTTCATATATAAGATTGCATGCTTAACATATATCAAGATAGCAACTAGCATACAACTTTACTTGCATATCACATTCAGAAAAAAACACAAGCGCACATATTATCCATACAAGCACACATGGTAAGCATACAAGCACACATATGGACACTTTTCAAGTGGTACGTGGAATTGTAGCCCAAGTACAGACCGCACTACCGTCCATTCGGAATCGGCTACGGAATTTACGTCTGGGTTTCCATCCGATATACCGCAAGAAATAATACTCAAATGTTATCACGACATAAGCATACGAATTGTGACACATTTGCATAAGAAAGATCAACCAAGAGGCAATTATGCATGAATATAATAAGACAGACTCAGTTCAGTGTGTGCGCGTTCGTGTAGCGTTCGTAAACGCGTTCGAACGGAAATGAGACAGAATGCTCGCGTTCGAGTAGCGTTCGTAAACGCGTTCGAACGGAAATGGAACAGAATGTTCACGTTCGTATGGCGTTTGTTAACGCGTTCGAACGGAAATGAAACAGAATGCTCACGTTCGTATGGCGTTTGTTAACGCGTTCGAACGGAAATGAGACCTGATGCATGATAAGGCGAAATGTATGCGCGTTCGAATTGCGTTCGTGAACGCGTTCGAACGGACACGGACCTGATGCATGAAATGGGCAAAAATGCATAAACATCAAAATAAAAGGGGGGCGCGGCGAAGTACTGCCGTAAAGGTGGCCTTATGGGGGCTCTTGATCTCTCAAAGAGAGGACCTTTAGACCAACATACTAAGCCCATGCGCGTCACATCACATCATGCATACAAACACAAAGACAATCATATTATCCTAAGTATGTCCGATTGAACGTGTCTTGCATCCAACCGAACACACATCAACCGGCGCGGCAAAGCATCGTGGTAAAGGGCTTTAACCCCTCCCCATAGGGGATCTCACATCGCACTTACTAAGCCCATGCGCTCGATTGAGTCATGCATAAATAAGCAACATGCAGAATTTAAATGACAAAAATAAATACATAAAAGCAACGCAAAACAATAGAATGTGCCGTTTACTCAAGTGGTACGTGGAGTTGTGTCCCATGTACAGACCGCACTACCGTCCATTCGGATTCGGCTACGGAATTTACGTCTGGGTTTCCATCCTATATACCACAAGAGACGACACTCTTCCATTTCATTCGAGCCACAACATGCATCCATAAACGACTCTCATGTGAATAGAATGCAATAATAATAATAATAAAACGAATGTAAACTAATGAAAAGGTACCCTCAGGTCTAACCTTTTAAATCATCTCTCGGATGTACGGTACACGATCGTCGAAAGGGGGGGGTGCTCCGCAACTCTCCTGGTTCACTGGTTCACTGTTCTCATTCGTTATCTTTTGCTATTATTTCCTTGTGGTTTCACTGCCTTTTCCTCTTTATCTTTTGCTTACTGTTTTTGGGTGTCTTCTTCCTGTAGTTTTTATGTGTGTTGTGTGTGAGTTAGGGACTAGCTAGCTAGCGACCAGAGACTAAGGTTGAGAAGGTTGGTGAATGGTTCTTTTTATAGGCAAAGGGTTAGGTTTGACAAGGAAAGGGATTTGATTTGGTTTGGTTAAGGGAAGTCAAAGATTGAGGGGGGACAAATCTTGGCTAAATAGGGAATGTTGGATATTTGATTGGCTTGGATTAGGAATACAATATTTTAAGTTTGGGAATAATCTTATTAGATTGGGAATATAATTGGTTGATTGATTTTAATTAGGCATGATTATATTTTGATTTAGTGTGTGATTTGTTTAATTTAGGCATGATTTTAGTTTAAGTTGGTAATTGTTTATTTTATGTTGGTATATGTTTTATTTAATCATTTAATTAATTTGATTATTATATTATTTAGTTAATGTTTTAATTAATATTTATTTATTTAAATTGGGATGTGTTTTATGGGCTTTGGGGGGCTAATTGGGCTGGATGTGAGGCTAGCAGCAAAACCAGAATTACCGACAACCGTTCGAACGCTTCCTCGAACGCGGCACCAACGCCCGCAATCCGTTTGACGTTCGAACGTAAACACGAACGCGGCACCAACGAAAACAGTGAACCTTGTTTATTCTGAATTTCCCCTTCCGATGTCCGTTTCCCGTGACCTCCGTGACTTAAAAGGTAGTGTCTCCAAAATGAGACTCATCATAGGGACTTATGCGTAAAAATGCAGTGCCTACACCATGCCTACCCAATTCTCCAGAAATATTCTTAAAGGAATATATAATCTGTGTTAGGCGTAGTATACATAGTATTGCGTATTGCGATCCAGTATCGGATGTCACATGCTAGGCCTGGGGCTGGAATTGTGTCTGCCCCGTATGAAGAACATATCGGATCTTTGGTAACTAGTCTCTATAATCGGATAACTATGACCTTGTAATATTATCCCGATAGCTACAGCATACAAGAGTACCAGCTCCGTATCCTACCTGTCATCATCTCCACTATGACTGAAGTGATACTTCCATCTTGACATCACACCCAATACACTACGATTCTCAATATACCCAGAAGAGGCGTGCACAGAACCTGTTAAAGCCCTGGATGACCAAAACCAAAGTATATTGATTATCGCAAGTATTAGCGGTGCAAGTCTCAGGTTAAGACCAAATACACCTACCCTAATTCGGACATCCATAGACACATAGTCATACTACCAATGGAATTCCGAGGGGTCTATCCAGAGCGAAGCTGTTTTTGTACGATCGGTAAACACTACCTCCTATTACACTTGCATAAGTATCCAATACTTAAATATATGAGAACTATGTCGTTATGCTCCCACAACGTGAACAAGTGCAATACTAGTCTATTCCGCACTATCGATGTCCAATCTCGATAATACTACGACTAGGGATATTTAATGATTAAACCTTCATGGATTGATACTCTCTCATATTTTATCAATCAGGAACTAATAATATGGACTTTTATCATTTATATATCTCGGTAATCCAATTACAAATGATAAAAGAGCAATTTCCTTTGTCACATAGTTAATTTATACAACACCATGTTCTGTACAAATAGCGATGCTATGGGTCATAATTTTCCAACATACGCGTCGCGACGCGCACACCCCTATGCGTCGTGACGTGCTTCAATTATGCAGCATGATGACATTTATTATGCACGCATCACAACGTAAATAACCTACACGTCACGATGCGCGGAGATTCCACGGACACGTGTCAAAATCTCATTAGAATACATTTACAGCTTAACACGTTGTGACATAGAACCCTTCTCGTGTCGCGACGCCGTCACCATTATTGAGCTACCGACATTCACTGTACTGGGTGTCGCGATGCGGGCCATTTTGGATGCCTATAAATTGAAGCGTAATTCAGAAGATTTTCTTCATACCTTCTTCTGGGGATTTCCTTAAGAAAAATAAGAAGATTATATCTTGTTTGTTTATTTATAGCTTTTTTGTATTTAATTTTTATTTTATGCAATAGTTCTTTCTTTATTTTACTTTTTTGTATGAGGAGATAACTCTCCTCTGCTGGAGTCAAGGGTAAAGCTTTTATTACTAATATTTAGATTAATCTCCTTAATTTTAATATATAAACTATTTTAAAACCTGAGTTGATGGGATACTTCCTTTATGGTCGGTTGGACTTAATTAAATTGATTTTAATGTCACTAAATTGGATACCACCTTTATGGTCGATTTGAATTAATCATAAATTTGACTTAATCAGGATACCGCCTTTATGGTCGGTTGGTAATTTCATGCAAAGTTTATATATTATAATAAGGGAGATATCTAAATTAGAAGTAATAAAAGTGGATCCTCTAACCCCCATTATTTTCTTTTATTTATTTCTTTAATTTTCAATCTTTACTTTATGTCATTTACTATATGCTAGGCATATGTTTGGATGATACCAAACTAAAACCCAAATAGGATAAGTGCCAAATGTAGGTTATCCTAGGGATACCATAAGTATTGTACTTATATACCTCACAAGAGAACAATTAGATTGTTACTCACCATACGGTTTTCCTGAGAGGAATACCGATATGCAGTGGTAAGTGGGAGGATAGTATAACTCGATGGAAATCGGAGTAATACTGTTCAAGGCACTGAATCTTAATGGAACATGAATAGTTCATCCAAGATGAGACTATTACCATTAATCTTCGAATACACAAGAACCGCGTAGGTTGGATAGAGTCAGAAAACAACCTGGGGTATGGGTTTCTGATCGCACCTCATAAAAATGTCTATCTTATTGAGGAATACTAACTGACTACGTATGAGGAAGTGATACAAGGTATCAACTCCCTAATTATGGCAAAGTGTCATGTAATCCGAAAAGGATTCCATGTATATCAACCAGTTTGGATACTAGTTGATGTACCACAAGGCATTGTGCCTAATGGTACTTAAAAGTCTTCTAGGAAGACATACATGGATGGCAACATACCAGCGTATAAAGCTAGGCTTTTAACGGAAATGTATCGTTATCAACATTGTGTGATTACGATTCAACCTTTTACCTGTTGCCACGGTAAATCCATTTGGATAATGCAAGTTATTCGATCCATGATTGGATTATAACAAGCATTAGGTTCTTAGAATTATCGTTTTGATATAATCATAATGGTGTAGGATTTAATTCAAAACGAAAACAATTCTTGTGTATATAAGGAGGTTAGTGGGAGCGCACTGACAGTGGATGTCCTATAAAATAATGATAATACGTCATTTCTTGGAAATGATATTCCCATAAAATAAAATAATATATTTATATCGGCGAAAGCTTGGCTTTCAAAATACTCTCCTAGAAACCGTACATTTAAAAATGTACAAGACCTGGTGTATCATACGCTTTGAGCATATGGATTCACAAACAGGCCAATCCGAGTGATAGTCACTGGATTAATATTAAGAACATCCGTTAGTATCTTAGAGAACTAAGGATGTTGTCTTAGTCTATGGAGAGAAGGAAAACTTAAAGTGACTGGGGTCACTGTAGCAAGTTTCATATAACCGATAAAGAAGACTAAAAGTCGCAACGGTACTATACAGTTTGAATAACGGTACAGTGAGCTGGAAATCTTCCAAGCAAGATACTGTTACCGAATAAACAACAAATGCGGGTTGTTGTTGCAGCTGAAGCAACAATAGAAGTCATTTGGGTCGATACAAATCTAATTAGATTAGATATAGTTCTGTTAGCAGCTGAACTAGGCGTCAGCACAAGCTAAAGAATTAATGGTCTCATCAACGATCCAGAGACATACTTAGATATATCTGATTCATTCGGATCATATATCGTGGCGATGTGATGATCGAATAAATCGCATGAAAATGATAATCATGCAAATCCGCTGACGAATGCATTTCTCAGCAGTTTGAGCCAACCGTACATAGTTCGGGTGTTAGACACTCGAGTGACTGGCTATGTGCCAAGTGGGAGATTGTTGGATAATATGACCCATAGCGTCACTATTTGCACAGATCATTGTGTTGTTGTTGCAAATTAACTATGTGACAAGGAAATTGCACTCTCATCATTTGTGATTAGATCACCTTAGATATATAAATGAAGAGAGGTCCCTATGATTAGTTCCTGGACTGAGAATGATATGAGACAGTATCAGTCCCGAAGGTTTAATCATTAAATATCCCTAGCCGGAGTATTATCGAGACTGGACATCGATAATGCGGAATAGGCTAGTATTGCACTTGTGCGCGTTGTGAGAACACAACGGCATAGTTCTCATATATATAAGTATTGGATACTTATGCAAGTGCGATAGGAGGTCGTGTTTCACCGATGGTACGGGAAACAGCTTCGCTCTGGATAGACCCCTCGGAATCCCATTGGTATTATGACTATGTGTCTATGGGAGGCCGAAATCAAGGTAGGTGTATATAGTCTTAACCTGAGACTTACATCGCTAATACTTGCGATAATCGGTAGACTTTGGTCTTGGTGGTACAGGGCTTTAACCGGTTCTGCGTACACCACTTCTGGGTTTATCAGAGAGTCGTAGTGTATTGGGTGTGATGTCAAGACGGAAGTATCACTCCAGTCATAGTGGAGATGATGTCACGCAGGATACGGTATTAGTGCTCTTAAGTGCAGGCGGCCATCGGGATATTATGACAAGGTCATGTATATCCGATTATAGAGACTAGTTACCAGACATCCGACATGTGCTTCGGACGGGGCAGACACTTATCCAGCCCCAGCCCTAGCACGTGACTATCCGATACTGGGCTGATATACGCAATACTACGGTATACTACGCTTGATACAGATCTATATATTCCTGTAAGAATATTTCTGGAGAATTGGGTAGGCATGGCGCTTTGCTAGAAGCCAACCTTGTCTTTTAAATCGGTATAAACGTAGTACGAGGTACTTACGTGTTCGGATAGTCCGACGACCGTATTTACTGCCAACATATCCGGAGATCTCATGGGTCGCTTCCTGAAGATTCACCGATGACGTATGACTCGCACTCTGATTAATCTGGGATTAATTAGTAAAGAGAGAAGATTAATTAGAAGAGAGAGAAAATTAATCTGGGATTAATTGCGGAGATATTTTATCTGGGATAAAATATTAATTAAAGAGAGAGAAAATTAATCTGGGATTAATTACGGAGATATTTTATCTGGGATAAAATATTAATAAAGAGAGAGAACGATTAATTTGGAATAATCGATAAAATAATATATTCGATATATTATGCGAAATTAGATTTCGACGCGGAATTAAAATTAGATTTTAATTCGGGCGAACGAATTAATTTAGAATTAATTCGTTAGCGACGTGAATAGTGATTTTGCTAGGCGTAATCGTTTAATTACGTCGCAACGGAAAATTCGTTAATTTGGAATTAGCGAACCCGAGCCCGAGCGTGTTTTGCGAGCGCATTCGTATTTCGAATTCGAGTGCGGCACGCAAGTCACGTCAAACGTCAAATCGCTAGTCACATCAATTGTCAAATCATTTGTCACTTTGAGTGATGTGACATGACATGTTGTCACTTTAATAAAGTGACTTGATGTGAATAGTGATAGTTTGATTGAAAAAGCACTTTTGCCTTTTTGACTTTTGCTTTTTTGAAAAGTAAAATGAATTGTTTAATAGAAATAAAAAGTGGTAAATGGCTTTAATTAATTTTTGGAAAATATAAAAAGGTTTTACACTTTCTCTCTCTCTCAACAATTACAGTATACGGTTTTTGGTATTTGGGAGCCAAAACGTTTTCTTCTTCCTCTCTTGGCTTGGAGCCATTTTCTTCTCTTCCCTTCTCTCGGCTTTGAGCCAAATCTCTCCCAAAATTTGGTTAGACCGAATTTGAAGAAGAATGAGAAGTGCTAGCACACCTTGGTTATATTATGTGATAGGGAACGAATTTATGAGCTTGGGATCATCTTTGGAAAGCTTGAAGCTTGGAGCTTCCATGGAGGTCATCCATGGCCGAAAATAGTGGAGTTCAAAACGCCCAAAACCGAGCGGCCACTGTCAAGGAGAGCTACTGCCGAACTCAATGGAGGACGAAAATGGCTTGTGTTCTTCTTCGCATCAAAACCGACCATTGTGAGTATATTCCACACCTCCTATGTTGTGTATTCATGCGTTTTCTTGCTTGATTGTTTGATCTTGGGACATATGTTAGAACTCAACACCCGCTTACCAAGGACATTCCTCCGAAGTTATTTGATGAACATGTGGAGTCGATGGGTATGAGATACAATCGATATTGACACTAGAGAAAGTGGGAGAATTTGATAGGGTTGGTGCTCAGAGCGCCAATTTTCTTATGTATTTCCCTGTAAATACTTAAATAAATATTTTATTTATGAATAAAATAAATAGTTTCTATTATATAATATCTCTTTATATATGGTAAAGACGTAATTTATCTTAGAATGATCAGTTATGATACAGTTGCAAAAGCGTCGCAACTGACATTGAGTTGTATCATAACAATATCATTTCTTTAACAGCTCATGGTCAAGGTTTACATTAATTGGTCAGTAATTAAACCCGTTGAGACCGATATATGTCGTATATTGGAATCTTGGATTCCAGTGGTAGATTCTCAATGTACCGTGAGTCTTGGAGACTCGTATAGACATGTAGGTGTTTATATCGGATAAACATTGTACGACTCACTGAAGATTCTTAATAGATGTTACACCAACGTAAAATAGAATCTTCTCGGATTGAGTAGTATAGTGATTCTTTGACTTGAGATACCACTGTGGATATATGATATATCCTCCACACTTTGATGGCAGTCACGTCACCGACCTATTTAGGTCAGATCTCCGCCAGTCCGTTGGGTGTGGACTGATCCTCAGCATATCCTGTATATGTCAAGATAGAATCTGTCAGCTCTATGTACAGAGCATAGGTATTCAATATGGAATTAGCAATTTGCTAAATCCATGGGCTCGTGGTACACTTTAGAAGCAAGTTATAAGTGTTATTAAGAGATTACTAATAGAAACGTCGACATGATTATATCTATAGAGATTTGACATTTATATTTATATCTATGGAATAATCTGAATACCTGTGACAGATAGATTATATGTATGCAATGACCTCGACTTGTATGGTTTAGTGAGTTTATCCGTGTTTGTCATAATTTATAGGTGGGTATATTATGGACACATATTGGATTTCGTGACGGATATGCCTGAACCTAAAGAGTCTCACTAATGAAATATACTCATAGAGCACTATGACAACTTTTATGAATAATATTGATTATTTATAAATCGTTTAACGGTTAAACGAAAAATACATGCAAAGAGACTTTTTGGTCATTTCCTAATTAATGTGTATTTGTATTTAATATATGATTTTATTAAATATACATTAATTAAATATCAAATTGTGATATTTGTCATATATCATTAATATATGTATTTGAGATATTTAAAGTAAATATAATAAATATATTTGAGATATTTTCATATTTATATTTAATTAATTATTTAATTATTTAATTGTTAAATAATTAATTAATTAAAATATAAATATCTACCATTATGATAAAGTTAGGAATGATTTAAAGTGTATAAGTTTGACTTTACATTCAAGGTAAATGTTATCATTTGGTATTTTGCTTTTTTAATATTGATTAAAACTACAAAATATCTAATATTTCCTTTAGACAATTTTCGGCCAAGCCCTAAAATATATATGTTAGACATATGTCCCATAGCTATTGGAGTTCAATCAAGTCCACAAGATCACAAAAATGCATAAAAATCACATATGAACACATCAAAGGAGGTGGCGGAATCAACTCACATTGAATTTCGGTTTTGATGAATGAAGAACAAAGGTGCGTTTTTGAGCTCCCTCCAAGCTCGGCAATGGCTTCCAAATGCAGTGGGCTGTGCGGTTTTGGACTGGTTTGGATCCTCCATTTTCGGCCATTGAAGACCACCATTGAAGCTCAAGCTTCAAGCTTCCTTGCTCAAAGAAGAAGCTTCCCTATCACCTATGTATCACTCAAGGTGTGCTAGCAC
>SKCR01053234.1:0-30295 GCA_019454045.1 Zanthoxylum bungeanum | reverse complement strand
CCAGCAGGCCTCTCTTTGAAAAGCATGTCAATAAATCACTTCTCCACAGACTTACAAGAAACCCCATGGTGGCAACAAAACGAACTTGAAACAGCACCACAAATCAGCAACGGCAGACAACAATTTTCTTCTTGGCCTATTTCCCCTCATCAATTCTATCACCACCAACAATTTTCTCACAACCCAACACTCAGCTTTAACGAAGAACAACAAATGACGAACAAAAACACAAACACAAACCAAGAGCAGGAACCCGAGTTTGCAAAAGAACCCATGTTCCAAAAACACTTGACTCCAAGCGACGTGGGGAAACTCAACCGCCTTGTAATTCCCAAACAACACGCGGAGAAATATTTCCCACTCGGCGGAGGCGGTGACTCAGGGTCGTTGCTGAGTTTTGAGGACGAGTCAGGTAAGTGCTGGAGGTTCCGCTACTCGTATTGGAACAGTAGCCAGAGCTATGTTCTGACTAAAGGATGGAGCAGGTACGTGAAGGAGAAGAGACTAGACGCTGGTGACTTGATTCTTTTCGAACGACACCGTTCCGATAGTGAGAGATTGTTTATTGGGTGGCGGCGACAAGGCGCTACGGCTGGCGGTGCTGCCGCCGATGGTGGTGGTGGATGGCCTAGTGGTTTGTATCCAAATCATCTTTATCCTGGCGTTACTGTGCCATTGTACCAACATGCAGGTAATTAATTTGTTGACATTGTAAAATTTCCTGCCTTGTAGCGTTTTTGTTAAATCCCGAAGAAGGCATCAATAGTATAATTAAAGATTGCCATATTATATATTAAAAAAAAATACATAATTATATTGATTTGATTGATAACGTTACAATCGGTACGTATATAATTAATATTTTTATTATCGAAGAGGTGGATAAATTGATACAGTTTATAATTTTTGGATGGATCGACGAATAAAATAAAAAAAAAATTATGTATTTTTAATAAAGTTACGTTCCTTGAATATACAATTAATAATATCCGGTGAAGAATTTAGATCAAGTATTGTTTGATGCAACAGAGTATTGATGATGTAATATAACTAATAAATTATTAAATGACATATATGATTTAATATTTATTTTTTAGTTATTTTTTAATATTTTTACATGATAATGTATTGTTTGACTGTTCCGTTGTATTGTTACAGGATCACAAAGCCAAACGACGTCGGTTGGGAGCTCCAAGACTTTGAGGTTATTTGGGGTGAATGTAGAGTGCCAGCTTGATGAGTCGGAGGCATCGGAGCTGGGTCAAGGTCAAGCCCACCAGCAGTTTAATTACTCAATGGAGGCTTATAATTCTACAAACCATCACAATCATCACATGGTAGGTCAATTAATTAGTTATTATTAGTGTTAATAAATTATGTTTAATTAATGTTTAAATGCATGTTAGATAAGCTGTGACTGGTATTGTCGATGCTTGTAACTAGACAGATTAGGAAAAAACTATTAATTAATTAGTGAGCCCAAGCAGGATGACTCTTCCTCACACATGGCCTGATTGCATGAGTTTAAACTTAATTTATATCAAGATTAGGTAGTGCTCAGGAGCTAAATTTAGAAAAGTGAAATTATCATTGAGACGTCCACGTTTTTTGGTTTTGTTATTTTGTAGAAAAATGATATTTATATAAATTAAGGACAAAATAATACTCAAAATTACATAGTTTTGAGTATTTAATTATTTAAAAAAATAATAATTTAAAACTACTTAGTTTTGTATACAATTTTATCATCTTTAAACAAATATCATTACTCTATTTTGTACGTAACAAATATTATTAATAGGATTACAAGTTATCATTAATTGATGATGGGTTCATTAGTGGGCCTAGGTTCATGACTACTAATTATAAGAATAAATATTTGATACAACATGACTACTAATTAATATATGATATGTATAATTATATTAAATATAAATATTATATATTTAATAGATATTATTATTTTAGTAGCATGATAAAATATTATTAAGTTATTACACGAATGATGTGATACAATTGTTGTATTCTAGAATTTTTGTTATGTTAGAAGATAAATTTAAGGTTTTAATCTTTTGTGAGCTTTAAAATTGAAAATACTGAAATTTGGCAAAGAATTTTTTTTATTTTTTTTTTTTATTGTAGTTTACATTCTATTGAAGTTGTGATAAAGTAATAAGTTTGAATAAAGTAAGTATTATGATTGTAACAGGAAAGCACTTTATCCCAAGAAAATGTGAATAAGATGATGAGAAATGGGGAGTAGTGGGAGGTGGTGGGTGGGGGGCCAAGTAGAGAAGGATGATGTCATCAGCTTTGAAATATGGGGGAGTTGTGGAAATTGAATTATAAGAAGAAGAATCTATTTGGGGCTTCTGTTGAGATTCTTTCTGAAGATTTTTCTTTCATTTTGTAATAACAAAAATAATGGAATGAGGGAAGGAAAGACAGAAACTAATGGGATGGTCTCTCTCTCTAAAAGGCTATGAAAAAAGTTGTGTATGGGTTGGAATCTTTGATTTTGAATAGACTAGTCTTGTGACAGCCCAGTTGCATTAGCCCACTCCTCTCTCTCTCTCTCTTGTAATTCTCATAGTAAGAAGAGAGAAGCTTAGTAACAAGAAAGCAATGTTTTTTTTATTGACTACTGTAACTTTTCTTGGAAGTTGGGAAGAAAAAGTTTCAAAATTTCTCCATTTTGCATATGTTGTTGATTGTTATCATTGACTGATTAGCAAATATATATATATATATATTAATGAAAGAAGACTGATTAGCAATGTTAAATGTACAGTTTCATACTAATGAAATTACATGCCATTGAACATTGGCCACCATAGAAATTACAATTTATAAAGGTACTCATAAGAAGAGCATTGAAAAAATTACATTAAAAGTTGGAGTTTATTCAAAGGATGGTACAAAAGATGTTTCTACTGTCCAACTACAGACTTTTCCTCCACACTGGCACAAGGGTTGAGAATTTTGAGTGCAAAAAGCACAAAAGGCAAACTATTAGAAGTTGGACTTTACTGCTCAAATGATCACCATAATAGCAGATATCATTTGTTCGTTATGAGCCTCGCCTCATAGCTTGTGAGATGCACGACTCTCGAACTCAACTATTTTGAATCACAGCTAATTCGTTACATAGAATGTCATGCTTGTAATATATTACAGAGATGATGTTTC
Source organism: Zanthoxylum bungeanum (assembly GCA_019454045.1). Taxonomy (NCBI): domain Eukaryota; kingdom Viridiplantae; phylum Streptophyta; class Magnoliopsida; order Sapindales; family Rutaceae; genus Zanthoxylum; species Zanthoxylum bungeanum. Next base: position 27,106 of record SKCR01053234.1, on the reverse strand, counting down.
ATGTTTACTTCTTTTTTTTTTTTTTTGAAATCGTTGGAAACCCTGCCACCAAACCACCAATTCTGGGCCGCGGCGCAGGTAAAACCTCCGGCTGTCCCAGGCTCTTACAAGAAATTGCACCCCCTGGAGTCGAACCCAGAACCTCAAGGTGAGATTCTGGACCCTTCACCACCAAGTCACACCCTTGGGGGCATGTTTGTAAATCAAACCAGGATCGACAGGGCCTCAAACCAGCAACAACTAGGATACTTGAATCCTAACAATTAGTTCATTCAGGATTCCAAGGTCTCGGCCACTGGCAGGTGAATGGTTTTAAGGGCCCAAGAATGTTTCCATACAGGAGTTTGATAGCAACTACAAATTTTCAATCAAAATCAAAAATCACGGCCTGCTAACTGACAAATTCATTCAATAGCCAAACCCTAGATGTGACCTATCAACGAGTAATCTTCATTATTGATGCAGAGCACAAATTAGACAAAAGTTTGGTGATATATATGATCTTAAATAAAGCACCAACACTTGTCACTTTTCATAGGATAATGGCTACAGCTTACAAGCAATAGCTTGTGCTGTGTGCATACATGTTATAAGTAGCTTTCAAGTGAATTCAACACAACAATATAAGCTGATGAATTAATTAGGGAGATTATACACCTTACCTGTGTGTCAATGATCAAACTAACACAATGCCAGCTGATTTATAAGGGCCCATAAAGATTCAGAAAAGAGAGCCACCCATTGACCTATACTGGTGAGCCTCCAACGTTTAGTGGCATCTGCAAGTGGGGAGGTCCCCAGATTTGGCTTAATGGCCAATCAAAGCATTGAAGGGCTCATCCTGAGTAATGGGTATGGGTTTATTATATATATGAGTATTTCAATCATGAAAGACTAAAAATACAGTATACAAAAAACCCATGTGATCAGTACTTGTTAATTCCACTATCCTTTTTTTCTTTTGAGCTGTTGGGTCAAACACAGCTTCACCTCCCCTTGGACCGCCCAAGGAAAAAATGAACTCCTTTTCTTGACTTTAATTTGATCCCCCAACCCCCACTATGGAGCCAAAAAGAAACAAATGATACAAGCGTGCCTTGACACACCATTAATACAGACTCAGCTTACATTTGTAAAAATAAGAGCATGAGTTAGAAAAGATGTGCAGCATCTGAAGAGAAAATGAATCTTGAAGCTTTGTTTGTTGGTTGCAAGTAAATGGATTTCAGAAAGAGAGCAGGTGGTATGTTAATTAAAACTCCACCATATTAACAAATCTAACATGACAAAAAAAGCCTTCCCTAGAATAGTAAAAGCAAGTTATAGCTCACGATAAACTTCCACATGAAATTGTATTTTTTTTTGGGTTTCACGGACGTTCTTTAATCAAGCCTCCTCTATGAAATCAAACTCTGTCGCTGTGTCGACATATAGGTTCTTTAAGGTGACATATATATGATACCCGAAACAGACAATTCAACCGTCTTTAATAATCATTGCAATCTTTTCAATTGCCATGCAGTTCAGTGAAAGGAACTTAGCAGTGGATAGTGAGAGCCAAATTCTATTGAAACCTTAAGCTCTGTTAAAATCCCCCTCCCACTACTCTCTTAATGAAAATTGTAAGCCACATCACACATGCATTTTCTACAGCAGCTAAAATGGACCCCGTAATATCTGGTTCAATCTTAGATTTGATGCTTTCACTGAAAAAAACAAAAACCACCAGATTCTAAAATGATTTATTTATATATATATGTGTGTTTGTGTGTGAACAGCAACAATCAATTATGTCCATCAGATTATGTATCATCCATCAGAATCAAAGATATATTGGCTCTATTTCCAACTTAAACAAACACATAAAAGTTACACAACTCAAAGGATAAGCTATCACTTAGAACCGAAATTTGTTCAAAATAGTTAATTTTAAAAAAAAAAAAAAAAGAAAAAAAAAAAAAAGTCTCATCCAGTGTATAAGAATATTGCTACAAACCAATTAAGTCTGAAAAATATCATGTTGTACGCAGCTTTAATTCGTTTAACTAATTTAAGCATTGTTGGAATAAGAAATGTATTGTGAATCGTCTATACACATTTTACCTCACGATTGCTTCTTTCATTGTTAGACGACCATAAAAATTAAGTTTATATCAAATTTGAAAAATAAAGGAGTTACAAGTTAAGAAACACACACAATAGACCCATAAACCTACTAATGTCTTTGTTAATCGACAAATTTGATTTGCAAAAAAAGAGCATGTAAGGTTCTGTAACAAAAGTCTCATAAAGGGTGTTTGATTTGATTGAGAAATACCTCCAAGGGATGCAAGTTCACAATCATAATCAATTATCTAAGAAAAAATATTACATTTGCTCTTGCGAGTTTTTTGATTTTTTTTTTCTCCTTTTGGTCTTGACCTTGAACTTATATAGTGGCAAGGATAACGGTTTGATAACTGCTTGAGCGGTTTCCCACGTTCTATAACTTCTTTTCTATAACTTCTTATCCCTTCATCTGACACGTGTGACAATTGCTACAATCGTGCCTCAAGATTGTGGTAACTGACGGGTTGTGCTCCACATTGTAACTTGCCACCCATGAAAACTGCTGGAAACGTGTCTCAATTTCTTCAATCGTCAGATCACATTTGCACAACTACTCATTGATTTGGTTGTTACTTGGCCGATTGGGGGATTTGGTTGCTTAATCGATTGGACGATTTGATTGCCCGCTCGATTGAGCGATCTGATTATTTGAGTGATTTCCGTTGCTCCTTTCATCTTGACGAATTACCCTAAACCATTATTGTACCACGTCACTTGCCATAATTGAATTTCTTCTAATATCGTCTAACTCTTGCGAGTTTTGGTTTTCAATTGTCTTTTAAAATTTTGTTTTGCAAGTTCCTTCACATAAAATCTTGGAATGTATTTGATTTAACTATAATTGGCAGCTGGTCTGTTATCAGCTACTTTTGGGATTGAGCAATAATATCCAAATTTTTTTTTGCATTAGGTGGGATGAGTCACATGGATCATTCTAAAATTATTGTACTCTATTCGAAATTATCGTCTCATTAAATTTTATTAAAATATAAATATCATTTTATGATTTCTGTACATATCAACTTAAATCTTTTTCTAATCTCTTGATATATGATAATATCATATGCTATCATTTTCGGAGCGAAACACTTAGAAGTCTACATTGTACATATTATTATCATTTTAATTGTGTTTTCTTTCATTTTCTGCTAATTACACTTATTTTTCTTTTGAATTTCTTCATTTCTAATTACATCTCTCTTAATTTATCTACATATTCATCTGAACATTATGATCTCAATCACGCTTAATTTTTTTTGGAATTTTTGAGGCATGTTCATGGTTTGAGGCTTCGAGCAATGATATCCACGGAAAAAATAAAATAACTTTGATATTAAATAAAAGAAAAGAAAAGGATAGGATGATCCGTGCCAATAAAACCAAATGATTTGGTAAAGCCCAAATCAACAGAATGAAAGGCTTAAGCGTAATTAGCCTCCTAGGTACGAAAATTCATTTCCATTTTGCAAACCAAGCTGCAGCATCACAGATCTGCATTGTAATTTATTGACTCCTATTGTAACCTAGTGATAAAATCATGGAACAAGTATCAGAATTTAACACTAATAGCAATGAATCCAAAATTAATTAACTATCACACTATTTTTTTCTTTTAGTTTTGCTTCTTGGAGTGTGTTAAGGAGAAAATATAATTTGAGATAAAATATAATAACATCAAATAATTCATGTGTTCGCAAATAATTTGGTTGCAGATAGAGATTATGTAAGGTTCAAACATTTTGGAACAATGTCCCAAAATGAATATTTGATTTGATTGAGAATTCCCCGAAGAGGTGCAAGCAAGCAATTCAAAATTAGTTATCTAAGAAATTACATTTGTTCTTGTCAAGTCTTTTAATTTCTATTCCTTTCTTTTGGACTTGACTTTAAGTTTGTATACTAGTGATTAGAGATGACAACAAGACCCGGACCCGGTCTTTAAAATTAAGACGCGGGTGATTCCGGGTCCGGAAAAAAAAATAATAAATTAGATTATAATAAAAAAATATAAATATTATGCATATATATATATATATAATAGAATATAATAAAAAATTAAAGAATTGAAATAAAACTAATAAATTGACAAAATACAAATATAAATATAAAATAATACAATTAAAATTTTAAAAAAATTAAAAAAAAGCAATCCGAGTAATCGGTTCCGGACCGGGTCTAACCGGGTCCGGACCTGGGGTAACAAAAACTCTTCCGGATCCGGATTTTGCCATCCCTACTAGTGATGATAACTGTCTCACAACTGTCAGAGCGGTTTATCCCACAATCTATAACTCATTGTTCCTTTATCTGCCACATGTGATAACTGCTACAATCGTGCTTCATATTGGTTTACCACCTGTGGTAATTGCTGGGTCGTGCTCCTTATTGGCCTTTTACTTGTGATAACTACTGGGATCGTGGTATAATTTCTCCATATTTTATGTGGTAACTGTGGGCCGTGCTCCTCATTTTGACTTATCACCTATGATAATTGTGGGGAACATGTCCCAATTTCTCAACTGTTAGGCCACGTTTACGTAATTGCGCCTCAGTTCAGTTTTTCCCTAGTCGATTGGGCGATTTGGTTACCTAGCCGATAAAACGATTGGTTGCTTGGGCGATTTTCGTTACTTCTCTCATCTAAACGAGTTTCTCATTTATCGGTCAGGCAACCAAATTGCCCAATCGACCATGAAACAACTGAATTGAGGCACAATTACGTCATCTAACCTTTGACAATAGTTGTTTGGGCGATTTTCGTTACTTCTTTCATCTAGACGAGTTTCTCCTAGGCATTGTTGTCCCACATCACTTGTCTTGATTGAACGATGCTATCTCTTGGTGTCCCATCTAACGTCATCTAACCTTTGCTATTTTTGGTTGTCAACAGTTACCCCCAAATACGACTCGATTGATTTGGTTGATGAAATTGGAGCCGTATTTCTCGAATGATAGTTATCTCCATTTTTTAATCTTTGAGATAACCCCTTATTAAATGAAACCTTTGACATGACCCCTCATTAAATACAAGAAGCCTAATCAAAGCTCATAATTGTTAGGGTTGGTGCTCAGAGTGCCAATTCGGATCGTATTTATGTCTGATTCATAAATACGAACAATTCATTTTTCCATAACATTATTTATTTAATGGTAACACCTCTTGTCTTTTATACACATATTCGATCTAATTGCGATTAGATATCTAATTATGATTAGATTGAAACTAAATCTGATTTAGTGATACGTGTATATTAGACAAAGACCCTAGGATTTACAACGTAGTGCGCAGTTACAACGTAGTTTGTAATTGACAGTGGGAAGCGTCACTATAAGTTGTATATCCTTAAATAAAGTTCCTGGTCAAGATTTACTAACACGGGTCGGTTAGTAAAATCCGCTGAGACCAGTACATGTCGTATATCGTGACTTGGTCCGATGGTTTATCCCAATGAACCATGAGTCTCGGGAGACTCGTATAGACATGTAGGTGTTTATTTGATAGACAATGAATGACTCACTGAAGATTTCCTAATAGATGGTACACCAACGTCAATAGGAATCTTCTTGAGCTGAGCGAGCATAGTGATTCTTCGACTTGAGATACCACAGTGGATATATGAGTTATCCTCCACACTTTGATAGCAGTCACGTCACCGACCTATTTAGATCAGACCTCCGCCTGTTCGTTGGGTGTGGACTGATGCTCATGATATCTTGTGCGTATCAAGATAGAATCCGTCAGTCATATGTACAGGGCATAGACATCATACACGTGTTTACGATCTAGTAAATCCAAGGCCATGGTATAACTTCGGAAATTAGTTCTGAGTGTTATTTGGAGATCGTAACTTTGGAAAGTTGACTATATTATACCGAAAGGACTTGACGTTCTTATCTATATCCTAGGTATAATATGGATAGGCTGTGACGGAGGGATTATACGTATATAATGACCTCGACTTGCATAGTTTAACGAGATTATCCGTGGTCGTCATAATTCATGCGTGGGTGAATTATGGATACGAAATTGGATTTCGTGACGGATAAACCTAAACTTAGAGAGTCCCACAATATGAAGTGTACTCGTTGAGCACTTGGGCAACGCGTTATGAATAATACAGATTATTCATAATACTTCATCAGATTAAATGACTTAATTCGAATCGTTTAATCGGTTAAACGAAAACATATGCATATGGGCATTTTTGGTCAATCGTAATTATTGTGTATTTATATTTGATACATAATTGATTAGATACACATTAATTAATTGTCAAATGAGACTTTGACACATGCCATTAATATATGTATTTATTATTTAATGTAAATAAAAATACATATATTATAATAATTAATTATTTAGATATTTAAATGTTAAATATTTAAATAGTTAAATAATATCCATATTACATAAATGTTATGCAATATGTTTGATTATTATTGGTTACACATGGCATGATTTTATTAAGCTTTAAATGTGCAAATTTGATTTGTCAAATTAAAGCTTATAATATTTAATTAGATTAAATTTTAAATTGACCATAATACCCTCACTAAGTCGGCAACTTCAATTTTTTATAGACTTTTTTTTTTCTTTTTTTCTTCTAATGGAAGCTTGGCCGAAACTTGTCCTCCAAAAATACTCTCAAAGTTTGCTTGATGATTCAAGGAGAAAAGGAAGAAAAATCAAGAAAAAAGCTTAGGAAATTATGAGATTAAAAGGTAATCCTCAAGCCTAAAAAGCATGTTTCTTATTTCTTGATTAACTAGATTGATTCTAGGGTTTCTTCTTTTATATAAATTTGGGGTTTTTTTGGTTTGGAGGATGAATTTGAAGGCATGGTGCGTGTGTGAAGTAGTATTGAATAATATTAGTGTAATATTGATTCAATTTTATCATTTGATGATAAGTTTCCATTCTAAAGTGTTATGACCACTCTTGTAATGCCTAGAATTGTTCTTGGGTGGTTCATTTGTGGTGACTTTGGTTGGTGTTAATATTAATTAGATTAATGTTGAAAAAGTTGGATTAAAGCATGAAAAATTGATATTTTTGGTTTCTGGATCAGATCTTGAAAATCTGGGTTTATGTTGATGAAATTAATGTCATAAAATGTATTGGATGTATTTTGGGTGTTGGAACAATTGCCGAAAATTATGTCGGAATTGAAATAAGCAAAAACGGCGAAAAACAACGTTACTGGGTGACTTTTGAGCCAACCGGGTGACGGATGCCCAAACAGTGAATTTGTCACTGTTCGAGTAGCCCATGAAATGGCCTAATACTATTGGGGCTGACCTGGGTAGCCCTCATGTGTATTGGGTAGTCGGTTCGGTCAAAAATGCGTTTTATGCCATTTTACGAAAAAAAATATTTTCGTAAAAGTTTTGCGATGTTTCTTAACTATTTATGTCGCTATTAGATATCGAATAAATATATTTAGGTGGAATATGAATGAATTATTCATATTGGATATTGAATAATTCATTCGATAATTTAAAAGGTTTTAAAATTACGATTTCGCCCGAACAGCGCTTCTGTCGCGCCCTTTGCCCAAAACCCCAACAAAAATGGTATCAGAGCAGGTCTGATCCTTCATCCATTACATTAATCATGCTTGATATATGATAAATAATCCAATTTTGATGTTTGCACATGCACATAATCTATATGTTTCTTGACTTTTCGGTTCTACGCTAACGGGAATCGTAACGAAAATTTAATAGTTAAGTTAAGTTATGTTTTCTAAAGGTAGAATTGAATTGTTTAGAAAATGATTTAGATTAAAATTCTGCATATGATGTAGAACAATGCTTCCTTGAGGAATATCCATGCTTAAATAAGGCAGTAAAGTGACATGTATTGGATGCATGTTTCTTGGTCCGTCTTGTCAATATGGTTTATAGGAATCCTTCTATGGCTACATCTGAGATCGTGCCAAAGCAGTGATGGTGTAGTTGATAGAATTTTATCCATGCCGGATGTATATTTGATACTAGACAAATTCAAGTGAAAGTGAAAATTCTGAACGTGCCAAAACTGTCAGGACTACAATGGTAGCTTGAGTTTTTCATTGGCAAGTGAAGCCTTGATATGCCTCATTGTGAACGTGCCAAAGCTGTCATAACGAGAAACGGTCAGGACCAAAATCAGGAGTCACAGTGAGTGTGATTGACAATGAGTTGTCTACCTAATGAATATACGTAGGCGAGATCGTGCCAAAGCTGTGAGTCGAAATATATTCATGGGATCTTACTCTCACTATGGAATTTGATTTAGTTATTGAATTCTCGTTTTCTGTTGGGGATTACGGTATTACGTAAAGTAGTGGGAGACACTGCTTGGTTAAAAATCCATAACTAAGGCAGTACGTAATTTTATAGAAACTGTTACTTTTATTTTCCTTTATTCTATATTGTTTATAGAATTATACTTCTAATCCACTACATACAAATTATTTGAATATGTTTTCTGACTTCTCTTATGGTTGCGTATTTCTAGAATAGGTTCTAGAATATTAGTAGACTTGGATATTGTTAGATTATTCAAAGCCATCGGGAACTGTTGTTCCAATTTTCTTGAAAATCGAGATGGTTAGTGACTTAGTTTCTAAGTCACGATAAGTAATCTAAATAGATATATGTTTTAGGATATAATTATCTAGAGAGAATAGTTTTTTGTGCAGTAAGAATTGACACGAATCAGTTCATGTCTCGAGATTCTTGACTGGCATTAAGAAAACTCCATTAGGTATTTGTTTGTCTTATAATGGCATTTCTTGGCTTTAGTGACTTTTGGAAGTCACGTGTTTTGACACAGTTTGCTAATCAATTATTTGTAATTGTTGTGAATAATTGAAGGCACATTATAAAGCTAAAGAAATGAGATGTGTATAGTTGTGTATAGAGAATATCAATTCTCCCAATACGACAATTGTAGGTATTGGATACCGAATCTTCAATCTAGTTATTTAAAATAATGTTTAATGATTGTTTTGATATTTGATATCAAAACTTGTGACTATTGGATATTGACTTGTTCTTTATAAATAATTGTTACATATTTTTAATATGACTAGAAGTGTCATTGATGAATAAGACAAACATTAAGAAATATATTCGATTAACTAAATAACTTAGAACAATGCTTTATGAGATTTTATCACATAAGCATTAGATGCTTATTCCGTATGGTAAATGATGGTCTGATACGAGATCACACCATATATCCTTATCCTTTTAATGAATATTGTATTCAGGATGTGATTAAATCTCATTTAACCAATGATTGTCATTGGACCACAGATTTATTAAACTAATACTTTGGAAGTATGTACTTTAATGAATTAGAAATTTCCTTGGATAGTTTTCTTTACTTCGTAACTTAGTTAATGGATTGTCATGACTTAGTTACATGTTTCTAAAAGAATATTTATTGAACGTCTTGAATGGTTCGAGAACTTTCAATATGTTTCTGATGAGACGCATATATAATATTTTGACTGGTTCAAAGTTATTCTATTTGAAGTGTTGAAAACTATATTTTAAAATTCATTATGAATCTTTGAATTGTTCAAGGATGTTTTATATGATCGAACATATGAATTTATGGTAATTAGTTCTAAAGTTATTTAATGAATGTGATTCTTACTCAATATTATTCTTTTACGGTTCCATCGTGATGGAATTGGTCAGTGGGAGAAATCGAATCTTATATGATCTGATTCGTTTGATATTGAGTGTTACCGAATTAGTTTCAATACTCTTGGGGTTATGCTCTAGTTACACTAATTCATCCTTTTAATTACTGTTTCTTTAGTTTCTACAGTTACGTATATGATATGTATATGTAGAAAATTCGAATCTTGAAAAGTTTGAGATTTGAATCTTTCTTTTGTATAATGGTTATATAATTAAAAGTACTTGCGCCTTGGAGGTACAAATAAAAGTTTATCATTTATTCTATTTAATAGAATATTGTATTCTATTTGATATAATATCTTTTCTACGATCCCGAGTAATAAAATTGTTTTATTACTTGGTGTGTAACATCAGATGTTAACCATTGTAGAAAAAGACTTGACTTATTGAAGTCAAATGTGATAGTTATAAACTATAATGGAACTTCATAATTAATTAGATGAAAAGACCCTTAGACAACTTCCGTATAGGTTTAATAGGATGTTAGAATCATTTACAAAGTATTTGATACTTATTGGTTATGTTGTTTTCGTATCGAAGAAAATTATCCTAAAACTTATAATGGAAGCGATATTTGATATCAATTTCAGAAATTACCATTGAACCATAGATCTAAGGTTGTCCATAGCTTACTACGATCAAGTTTTGAACTTGATTGAGCTTTCGTTATGAATTGTTCATAAAATGTGCAAATTATTTGCGCAGTAAAAGCAAAGTGAGCTTGATAAAGTTTTGACCTTTATAGTATGATAATGAGAAAAGTTATACTTAGTGATCTATTGTAGATTCTAAGGATACCTGTCTCTAGTCACACTAATTGAACAATTAAGGATCTATTGGTTAATGTTGATATTAAACTATGTATTTTGGGTAAATAATGCAAAGTGGCGTTCCTGAATGTTTTCTTCGAATGAGAGATCCGTTGTGGTTTCTTTGTTTGAAGAGTTCATTCTAGAATGGCCCTAGAGTTTATATTCTGCTAAGATCACAGTTTAATATACTAGCTTATAGAGCATATTGTAGACTCAGATAAGCTTTCCGAAAATTTGTGTTCTCTAATTTTGATACAGTCAGATTGTCTGATTTTATCAAAGCGTAGAGAATACATATTTGATAGTACGGTCAGTGGGAGCGTATAAATTTCTTTCTAGTATTATATATCCTAACGACATTATCATTATTAATGTAATAATGAAATGTTTTTGAGGTAAAATTTTTACCTAAGTCTTATTTTCTTCGTGAAAGCAGTGGGAGTAGTGTATGATATATTTGATATAAAGTTTTATATATGATATAAAACAAGAGACTTGTGAGAAACTCTCATTATTCGTGCATTATATATGATCTAATAAAAGACACAGTAAGACTATCTGTATGACAGTTAGTATATCTGTTTGACAGTTAATGTGTCTCTTGTATATAGTATTAATCTTTCGTAAATGATGATTCATTTGTCGAAAGAGAAATTGATTAGAATGTCTAGTCAATCTGATGCCTCATATGATGATAGCATGATGAATACTATATAATGTGTGATTAAAGATATCAATTTAATTGTAATTGTTACGAGTTATTTTGATATGCAGTAGACCATAGGATATGACTTGAAATATGTTATTTGTTATCTTTTAGATATTAAGAATGAGTTTCTTGTTCATGGAGAATATAATTCACAACTATTAGGGTCAGATTAGCATTGAGTCTAATTATGACGTTAGATGGTCTACGTCATATAAAGTCAGAAAAGATGCAGTGGGAATGGCACCGTTGATTCTACTGTATCAGTAGAATTAGTTGTAACTTATAAAATATTGACTTATGAAGTTACAAAGTGACCTTATAAATTAGAAATTTTGATATTAGTGTTGTACTTGCGGTTGTCTACATAGTATTTTGGATTTGATCTATAAATACACAAACAACTTAGTGGCTATAGCATAATAATGATATCGCATCCGAGTCATATTGATGTAGAACTTGGGTTCTAGATGTTGGGAAGCGGCCGTGAGTGCGCAGCAGAAAATCAAAATTATTATGCCTTTCCCTTTGCCCAAGACCCATTTGTTTTGATTATTACTATATATTCTAAGCATAAAACTCATAAAACATGTAAAGAACATAAACCTAAACATGCTAACTATAATAAGAACTCTAATTAAAATAAAGAAAGAAAAAGACTTACTTGAACCGTAGACTCTTCAAGTACTCCCTCAAATCTACAAGCTTTTCTCGAACTCAGCAAGCTCTTCCACGTTCCAAAGAGCCACCCAAGTGTGTGGCCTCCAAAGATGCACACACCAAAGCCAAAACTCAACGGCAAGACTACGCCTTGAGTGCACAGGTATTTTACCATTGGTGCTAGCCTAGACAAGTACCTCAAAACTTTTAACTCGAGGTTCCTCTAGTCAATTAGACTTAAGGATCCTCAAAATCAGTGGCTTACTCTTAAACTTTAGAGTTGCTCACTTATATAAACCCAAGATATGAAAGGTTTTGGTGTAGCAAATTTGTAAAGAATTCTTTGGGTTTATATAGTGCTCCAAAGACAACAAAATTAATTAAGAATCCGATGTAGGATAAAAGCTAATTTAATCTTAGCCATTGGATATTAATTTAGTGGTTTAATGAGATTATAAAACCCTAATAAGAGATTGGACCGAATTGGAATTCAAAACAAATAATTTTTTTACTATTCACATGAATAGTATTTTTATTTTATGGAATCTCATAAATGATCTGTTCAATAATTAAACACATTGAACCATTTATGAACAATTCCTACAGCAATCATATATGCTGTTATATTTGTACTATGAACTGTTAACCATTGATTTCGACTTTATTGAGTGTGACCTTTTGGGCTCCCCTCAAGTTGGACATGAAATGAATCGTGATAATTTAATCGAACATAAATTATCCTCCGATCAGATGGTCGTTCGATTTCAATGACCAAGGTTGACATTTAGATACATGCCAAGGCCCCCAAATGAGAAGGAAAGATATATATACCCATTCTGTATGCGATTTAGATATGATACGGTCCCTCGCCTCACTGTATCCCCACCTATTGACCTAGGGTACAGAAAGTGTTTACCCATATAGTCAAATGTATGATGTTGATAGTGTCATGAATCGTGCTAACCCAAGAATCTCATATGATTCTTCCGCTGTGGCCACAATCTCAAGCACTGATCACACATATCAACCCACGAACTGGAATACTACTCTTATAAGAAAATATTATCCGAGAGAGTGGCGATTCTCTGTTGTATCTTTACAAACTTCATGTGTTTCAACAAATGACCCAATCATACCCTTATGACCGGATCTTTTGAACCGGGGAAGGATAATGTCAAATTTATTTGATCCACACATAAGATTGTAAGGACCTCAAGTCAAAGGACTAGTCATATAATCGATACATGAAAGTTCTCACAGACACATGGGATAAACACTCCATATGAAAACTCATGCATCCATGTGATACACCAAGCGGACGGATCTCCGCTAGTAGCCTATGAGATTGGCTACCCCACTTAAGGGAAGATCATATCATCATGCTAGTCTCTCCGCTTTGTGAATGCCCTGATTATTCACAAAACTATGACTAGGAACATTTAAGAGTAATGATTCTCATAAGGCGTGGAAGCCATCGTCTTATTACTCCAAGGGCTTTATTACAATGTTGATGATTGATATAAGTTATGTAAGACACGTATAATAAAGATTTCCATTTTATTAATTAATGAAAATATTACAAATACATGTACATATAGCCCATCCACAAGTTGGGTATAGGGCATATCCCTAACAATCTCCCACTTGCACTATAGCCAACTAGTATGAATCTGGACACCATACTCTCGGGTGTGCCTATCATGCTTTTGTTGAGTCAGCCCTTTAGTTAGAGAATCTGCAAGATTATCTTCTGTGGGTATTTTCTCTATAATAACTTTTTTTCTCTCAACAATTTCCCTGATGAGATGAAATCGCCTGAGTACATGCTTGGATTTCTGGTGGGACCTTGGTTCCTTTGACTGAGCAATGGCGCCCGTGTTGTCACAGTACATCGTGACGCCATTCTTTATCGCTGGAAGCACTTCCAGCTCCGTGATGAACTTCTTTATCCAGACTTCTTCTTTAGCAGCCTCAGATTCTGCAATATACCCGGCTTCAGTTGTGGAGTCCACTGTAGTTGACTACTTTGAGCTTTTCCAACTGACAGCACCGTTATTCAAAGTAAACAGATATCCTGTTTGTGATATGCTGTCATCCATATCGGTTTGAAAGCTCGCATCACAGTAACCAATGACTTTCATCTCAGAACAATCTCCGTATGTCAAAAACACATCCTAAGTTCTTCTTAGATACTTGAGGATTGTTTTGACAGCTGCCCAGTGTTGCTCACCAGGCTTTGCCTGATACCTGCTTGTTATGCTAAGAGCATAAGAGACATCATGTCTTGTATATAGCATGGCGTACATGATCGATCATATTGCTGAAGCATAATGGATCCTACTCATACGCTCTCTATCTGAAGGAGTATGTGGACATTGCTCCTTAGATAATTTTATTCCATAACAAGTAGGTAAATTACCTCTTTCAGAATCTTCTATTTTGAATCTTTTCAAAACTTTATCTATGTACGTAGATTGACAAAGTCATAACAACCTCTTAGATCTATTATGGTAGATCTTGATGCCGAGAATGTAGGCTGCTTCTCCCAAATCTTTCATGGAGAAATTCTGAGATAACCATTGCTTGGTGGCTTGCATCATGGGAATATCATTCCCGATGATTAATATGTCATCGACATATAATACAAGAAATACAACAGCACTCCCACTACTTTTCCTGTAAACACAAGGCTCGTCTACATTTTTGATGAAGTCAAATTCTTTGATTGTCTCATCAAATCATATATTCCAACTTCTGGAGGCTTGCTCATAAATGGATCGTTTAAGCTTGCATACTTTATTATGATCATCCTTAGATGCAAACCCCTCAGGTTGTGTCATATAGACTTCCTCTACGAGGTTCACATTAAGGAAAACTGTTTTGACATCCATATGTCAAATCTCATAATCAAAGTGTGCAGGTAGTGCCAGTAAAATTCGAATGGACTTTATCATTGCAACAGGCGAGAATGTTTCATCATAGTCAATTCCTTGGATTTTTCTATAACCTTTCGCCACCAACCTAGCCTTATAGGTTTGGATGTTGCCTTATGCATCAGTTTTACGCTTGTAAATCCACTTGCAGCCTATGGGTTTTATCCCTTCAGGTGCATATACCAAGTCCCAGACTTGATTATGATATATATAGTCTATTTCGGATTTCATGGCCTCAAGCCACTTGACTAAATCAATGTCACGTATCGCTTCATCATAACTGGTGGGATCGTCATTATCAATGACCTGATCATGTTCCTCATCAATATGGAAACCATATCTTTCAGGCTCATGTCTTTCCCTACCAGATCTTCTGAGTTCATAATCATGTGGTTGTTTCGTCGCTGCCCTTTTGAGGGGCATGAGGTTTAGTTCTATGTTAGTTTGTTTTTCTCGTACCTCATCGAGGTCAAGTCTACTCCCACTATATTTCTTAAGAAGAAATTCATTCTCTAGAAATTTAGCATTTCGTGAGACAAATGTTCTTTGTTCATTTGGGACGTAGAACACGTATGCTCTTGAGTTCAAGACATATCCTACAAACTTACATTTAACTGCCCTATCATCGAATTTGTTAGTTTGTGTGAGCTTGACATATGTGTCACATCCCCAAACTCTTAGATAACTAAGACTAGGACGTTTCCCAGACCATAACTCATATGGTGTTTGACTAACAGTCTTGGAAGGAACTTGGTTTAGTAGTAGTGTTGCAGTTTCTAAAGCAAGACCCCAAAATGAAAGAGGTAGATCCGTGCCTGGCATCATTGATCGGACCATATATAATAATGTCTGATTTCTCCTTTCGGAGACCCCATTATGTTGTGGAGTTCCCAGACGAGTCCACTGGGAAACAATGGCATTTTCTCTCAAGTAATCTTGAAATTCGTTGCTTAATTATTCACCACCTCGGTCAGACCTTAGTGACTTAATACTTTTATTAAGCTGGTTTTCTACTTCAGCCTTGAAGTCTTTGAATTTCTCAAAGGCTTCAGATTTGTACCGCATAAGGTACACATACACATATTGCAAATGATCATCGATAAAGGTAATGAAGTAGGAGAATCCACCTCTAGCAGTGACTGACATTGGTCCGCATACATCAGAGTGTATGAGTTCTAATGTCTCCGCTGCACGCTGTCATTTACCTTTGAAAGGTAATTTGGTCATTTTACCAAGTAAACAAGACTCACAAGTTCCATAAAGTTTATATTTGAAGGGTTTGAAATACCCATCCTTATGTAGCTTAGTTAATCTTGTTTTATTGATATGACCTAAGCGACTGTGCCATAGAAGTGATTCATTGAGATTATTCAATTTAACGTTGTATATATTAGAGGTTGAACATTCTTTGTTAGTTTGTAAGACATAGATACCATTATTCAAAATACCATCTCCATATTTTTATTTCATTGAAATAAATAGAACATTCATTACAACTTATTAGGCATGAAAAGCCTTTATTACATAAAGAAGAAATTGAAATGATGTTCTTTACTAGAGAAGGTACATAAACACAATCTTCTAAGTCTAAAACTAAACCATTCGGCAAAACTAATGAATAAGTCCCCACGCACAATGCAGCCAATTTTGCTTCATTACCCATGCGTGAGTCAACCTCCCCATGATGGAGTCTCCTACTGTTTCTCAGGCCATGTACATTGTTACATAAGTGAGTCCCACAACCGGTGTCAAGCACCCAAGTAGAAAGTTCAGAGTTTTGAGAATATAGTTCAATAATATACATCATAACTGAAGCATTGGGCTTCTTGGCCTTTTGGGCTTCCCTAGCTTCATTGGCTTTCAAGGATCTGCAGTCTTTCTTCCAATGACCATTCTTTCAACATTTCCCCTTTCCCTTTTTCTTCTCCACCTTACCATTGGGCTTTAGGTGATATGGAGCCTTGGCCTTGGCCTTATTTTTCTTTGGGCCTCATGGCTTCAGGTTTGTACCCGTAAGCATGACAGAGGTTTTAATCTCCGGTTTCAAGTCCTTCTTTGCTTGCTTTATCAGATTGTGAAATTCTGCTAAAGTAGCTTCTTTATCAGACAGATGAAACTGCATAATAAAGTTAGAGAATTCTTTTGGTAAGGACTGAAGAATTAGATCGTGACCTATCTCATGATCCATGATGAACCCGAGGTTGGCCAATTTTTCAATGTGGCCAATCATCTTAAGCACATGTCTACTAACAGATCCTTCCTTATACCTTGTTTGGAATAAGGCACGTGACACTTGGAATATCACGGTATGAACAGAAGTTTCATACAACTTCTTCAAGTGAAAGATGATGGTTTGAGCATCCATATCTTCGTGAGCTTTCTGAAGTTCGTCCGACATAGAGCCAAGCATTATGCAAACTGCTTGCTCATCACCATCGACATGTTTCTTCCAAGCATCAAATGTATCTTGGTCAGCATCTTCTGCGGGTTCAGAGGGAAATGGCCTTTCAAGAACATAGAAAATCTTTTCTTGGCGTAAGACAATTTTAAGGTTTCTAAACCAGTCATTGTAGTTGTCCCATTTGAGCTTATGCTCATCAAGGATGGAATGAAGTGATACTCTTTTTGTCATTTGAATGTGTGTGAAATATTTGAACCCACCTATTAAGAGAAAAATGTCAAAATTAGGAATATATTTTCATTAATGTTTCATAATAACATGGGATTTTAATATTATGAAGTTGCTCTCACTAAATTGTTTTAAAATTTTAAGCAAATCGCATCAACCCCAATATGATGGATTTCTTGTGGGCAAGGATCCCATTATCATCATTTCACAACTCTGACTAGGGCCGGTCGTTATAAAATATGATAATTAGGTAGGTTCCCAACCAATTTATGATATAAATCACAATTCATTGATCATTGGAGTATGACACAGATGTTGGACGACGCTGTTCCGGGCTCGCGGCCTGGTTGGGAGTATGGAATAGCCCACGGGGGAACTAAACCGGAGAAATAACATGGAGTCACCACCTGGTGTGAACTGGGAAAATGATTTAAGGCCGCACTCACCCATCGCAAGGGAAGACCTCAAACCATTGGGTTCAGAATGGTCCCTTACTTATGCCACTTGTAATGATATGATTTGTACAATAATTTAATCGAATCTAGCAACATATATTTCCAAGGGTATTCTATTTCTAAGTTCACATGCATAGAATAAATCATTATAACGGCAAACATACGATATTACACAATAATCTCATGATCATGTTAAATCATCAAACACGAAAAATAAATAACAACCTAAACGTAAACGTAAATTGAACGCCTATTGCGAATGAAGATAACCAAATCATGCATAGAGGAATAACGTACTAACGGTTAAATCATGCTTAAGAACCAAGTGACATAATAACGACCTAATCATGCTTGAATACCATCTCACGAACATATCAAATAGATAAATGCGGGAATACAAATAAATGATAACAGTAAAAGTGTCAATAATGGACTGGTATGATTAATTACATAATACAAGAGAAATCACCCAAGAAGCAATTATGCATGAAATGAAAAGAAATCAGTTCAGTGTATGTGCGTTCGTGTAGCATTTAAAAAAGCGTTCGAACGGTAAACAGAAGGTTTGCATTCGTATAGCATTCGAGAACACATTCAAACGGGACAAGACCTGATGCATGATAAAACAAAATGCTTGAACGTTCGAGTAGCATTCGTAAACGTGTTCGAACGGTAAACAGAAGGTTTGCGTTCGTATAGCGTTTGAGAACGGGTTCAAACGGGACCAGACCTGATGCATGATAAAACAAAAAAAATACGTGCGTGTCGAGTAGCGTTAGTAAACGCATTCGAACGGTAAACAGAAGGTTCATGTTCGTATAACGTTTGAGAACGCGTTCGAACGGGACAAGACCTGATGCATGATAAAACAAAGAAAACACTTGCGTGTTCGAGTAGCGTTCGTAAACGCGTTCGAACGATAAACATAAGGTTCGCGTTCGTATAGCATTCGAGAATGCGTTCAAATGGGACAATACCTGATGCATGATAGATGACGCAACACATACATAGATAAGAAAATCCACAATGTAGGACCTCGTGTGACCGATGGAACACATTTCACATTCAATCGGGTGCACCTCGTCCGGCGCAGCAAAACATCGTGGAAAAGGTAGCCTTTTAGGCATTTCCCTCGAATAGAGGACCTTTAATCCACCCTAGTTAGCCCATGCGCACAAGAATACAATGCATCCGTAAATAAAGTAATGATATGCAAAGGGTAAATGACATAATAAAAGGCGCGGCAAAACATCGTGGTAAAGGTAGCCTTCAGGCATTTCCCTCGAATAGAGGACCTTTAATCCACCCTACTTAGCCTATGCGCATTATGTTACCATGCATATAAATAAACATATCTCACATTCAAGCAAACATACTCCGTCCGGCGTGGCAAAACATCGTGGAAAATGTAGCCTTTTAGGCATTTCCCTCGAATAGAGGACCTTTAATCCACCCTAGTTAGCCCATGCACACTATATCATCATGCATAAATAAGCAACATGCAGAAAGCAATAGAATACTAACGACTAAATCATGCTTAAAAGATAAATAACATACTAGCAACCCATTCATGCTCGAATACAAGGTTGGATGAAACAAAATGTGTGAATCTCTCAAGTGATACGTGGCATTGTATCCCGAGTGCAAACCGCAATACCGTCCATTCGGATTCGGCTACGGAATTTACGTCCGGGTTTCCATCTGATATACCATAAGAGAGAACACATATTTCATTCATTCAAGGATCACAACATATATCAACAAACGACTCTCATGCGAGGGAATTCTAATAAACAAAAAAAATATGAGAATAAATAAAAAGGGTGCCCTCAGGTCTAACCTCATAGGTCGTCTCTCGAAAGTGCGTTACACGGCCGTCAGAAGGGTTGGTGCTCCGCGATTCCTCCGGTTCACTGGTCCACTACTCTCGTTCACTGCTTCGGTCTTTTGAGCTGTCATTTCCTCTATTTTGCTGCTGTTTTACTGTTGTTTCTTGCGGTGAATAAGGGCTGTTTTGGGGTTAATTCGGGGACTGTTTTAGACTATTTTAAGGCTGTAATTATGGGCTATTTTATGTTTATTGGTTTCGGTTCAAGGGTTGGTCTGCGTTTGGTAGTGTTGATGTGTATCTGTTGGTGTGTTTTTGAGTCTTAGGGCTGTGTTGTTTATGCTTGGCTTATGGCTGTGTGTTTTTGAGATTGAGCTAGGAGAGTTTTGGGTGTTAATGCTTTGCAGAATTTTCTGTGATTTGTATGTATGTGCTGGGGTGTGAAAGGTTAGTTTAGGCTTCTATTTATAGGCAAAGGCTAGGGTTTCTAAGGTTTGAATAGGAATGGATCAAGTAAATATGGGGGAAATATTTTGATTAGTGTATCACAATGAAAAATCTTCTTAAGTTAGGGAGGAGATTTGGTTTGATTGGGAATGTGATATATTTGATATGTTTATTTAGGTATGTGAATTATTTAGATTGGGATGTGATTTATTTAATTTAGGAAGGATATTATTTTAATTTGTGACATGTTTTAAATGTTTTAATTATTTTTGGGTGGGTTTTGGTGGGCTAATTGGGCTTGGGCGTGAGGCTAGCAACAAAACCAGAAGTACCGACACCGTTCGAACACCGATTAGAACACTGCACGAATACCCACAATCAGCTTGACGTTCTAACATGTTCACGAACGTAGCACGAATGAAAGCAGTGAACATGTGAATTGAGTCCGATGACATACTTATTCTGAATTTCCCCTTCCGACATTCGTTTCCCGCGACTTTCGCAACCTAAAGAGTAGTTCCTCCGTACGAGACTCATCATCGGGACTTATATGCAAAATGCAGTGCCTACAGTCACCCCCACTTTGATGGGACTTGTGCAGTGTGTGACAATGACAATCCTATCAAAGTTGTGCAATGCATTTTTACTTACCTGTCTCGCCGGTTGCCACTTGACTTGCATGTTGCTTTGAGTTGCGTTGATTTGGTGGTCCATTTTCGAACTGTGCTCCATTTTTGGAGTGCCATTTTCGGCAACTGTCGTGGTGCTCCATTTTGGAGCGCCATTTTCGACATCTGTTGTGTGTGCTCCATTTTGGAGCGCCATTTTCGGCGTCTGTTGTGTGTGCTCCATTTTAGAGAGTTATTTTCGGCGTCTGTTGTGTGTGCTCCATTTTGGAGCGCCATTTTCGGCATATGTTGTGTGTGCTCCATTTTGGAGCGCCATTTTCGGCATATGTTGTGTGTGCTCCATTTTGGAGCGCCATTTTCGGCATCTGTTGTGTGTGCTCCATTTTGGAGCGCCATTTTCGGCATCTGTTGTGCGTGCTCCATTTTAGAGCGCCATTTTCGGCATCTGTTGTGTATGAATGTGGCTCATTTTTGAACCGTTACTTGATGAGATGGTCTTTGCCGCTACAAACATGCAAATACAAAACAAAAATTGCATGTATGTGATATGTATGCATGGATATGTTTCATATTCTGATGAGTTAGGCATTCCTTGGTCCATTTCTGAACTGTGCTCCATTTTCGGAGTGCCATTTTCGATGTCTGATGTGATAGTTGTCCCCTTTTGAACTGTGTTTCATTTTGGAGCGCCATTTTCGGCGTCTAATGATGTGTGGGCCTCGACCCTGGGACGCATCCTGGAACTATAACTGCTGATACAATGGGTCCACGACCCTGGGACGCATCCCAATAACTGGAACTGATGATGCATGGGGCCATCGACCCTGGGACGCATCCCAATAACTGCAACCGATAAAGGGGGCCTCGACCCTGGGACGCATCCCAATACCGCTGACAATGTGGGTCACGACCCTAGGACTCATCCCCAAAACTGATGCTGATGTGGGCCTCGACCCTAGGACGCATCCCCTCCATCCTCAAACTGATACTGATGTGGGCCTCGCCCCAAACTGATACTGATGTGGGTCTCACCCACAAACTGATACTGATGTGGGCCTCACCCCCAGACTGATACTGATGTGGGCCTCGCCCCTAGACCGATACTGATGTGGGCCTCGCCCCTAGACTGATACTGATATGGGCCTCACCCAAAACTGACACTGATGTGGGCCTCGCCCCCAGACTGATACTGATGTGGGCCTTGCCCTAGACTAATACTGATGTGGGCCTCGCCCGAGACTGATACTGATGTGGGCCTCGCCCCAGACTGATACTGATGTGGGCCTCGCCCCAGACTGATACTGATGTGGGCCTCGCCCCAGAATGATACTGATGTGGGCCTCGCCCCCAGACTGATACTGGTGTGGGCCTCGCCCCAGACTGATACTAATGTGGGCCTTGCCCCAGACTGATACTGATGTGGGCCTCGTCCAGACTGATACTCATGTGGGCCTCGCCCCAGACTGATACCGATGTGGGCCTCATCCCCAGACTGATACTGATGTGGGCCTCGCCCCAGACTGATACTGATGTGGGCCTCGCCCCTAGACTGATACTGATGTGGGCCTCGCCCCCAGACTGATATTGGTGTGGGCCTCGCCCCCCTGTGATTCATTCCTGAAAACTGCTAACAATGTACTGTTGCTGCTTCTGGTTGGCTTGCATTTGACGCTTTCTCTTTTTCTTCGTTGAAATCTGTGAATACAAACAAAACACAACAAAACAAAAGAATGCAAGTGCGTTAGGTGTATGCATGCATGCATGAATGAGTTTCCTATTCCATTGGGTTAGGTCTTCTGCCAGTTCTTCTCTTGGTGACTGCTCGGTTTTCTCTTCTTCAGGCAAAGTACTGCTTCAATCTGTCTACGTTGATCGGCTCGGTGGACTCATTCCCTTCTAAATCAGACAGTCTCACTACCCCATTTCCCAATTTCTAAATGGCTATCCTGTCTTTCTACTCGCTTCTTCCGAGGATTCCCCATGTTTTAAACATCACTGAGTATCATGATTTTGTCAAATATACTCATGTTGCAGGTTGAAAGGAAGAGACTCAGGCAAGTAAGCGAAATGAACGTCTTTATTATCATCAAGAAAATGTTCAAACAAGTAGACAAAATCAATGTCTTAAAAATACAAGATCAAATAAACTAGGAGGAACAACTTCATCATTCGCAGCATTGCTTTCTTCATTGGCCTATGGTTCTCTACTGCTGTCGTTCCCTATCCCCATGAAAGAAACTGGGTGGTTGAGAGTTTGGAGGACAAAGCTTTTGGGTAGGCCGGAGTTGATCATGTAGGTAGGCGGGGGGACGGAGTGATAGTTCGGTAGGGGGTTCCGGTGTGTGTTGGGTTGTTCTTTCTCAGGATCGGGTATTTTATGGGCATCAATGAGGTTTTGGATTTCATGCCTAAGGCGGGTGCAACTGTCAGTTTCGTGGCCTCTCCTCTGATGGAAGTGACAATACAAGCTTAGGTCCAGGTTAGGTGGTATAGGATGTGGAAGTAGTTTAGGTTCTAAGGGTTTTAGGAGTCCTTGCGCCTTCAGCTTCTCAAGCACCTTAGATAAAGGCTTCCCCATGTTAGAGAAATGCCGGTTCCTGATGGCAGCAACCTCGGCAGTAGCGGGCTTGGTCTCATAATGTCCCCCAAAAGTCCTTCTATTCTGGCCATAGAACTTTCTATTCTCCGCTTTTTCTTCTTCGACGTCCATGATAGTCTCCATCAGCTGTCGGAAATCTGCAATCATGGAGGTCATCCTTCTCAACTTGCCATAAATGGAGGGCTTGGTGTCCTTGATGATCATTTTGATTTGGTCATTCTCCAAGGGCCGAGTCTGCATCTTTAGAAGCTTGCTTCTCCAGCGGTCTACATACTCCTTGAAAATTTCCTCCGGTTTCTGCTTGGTATTCTCCAAGTCGCGGAGCGACAAGTCGATCTCCAAATCTTTAACATATTGTTTCAGAAAAGCTTCTGCCAGTTCCCTCCAATCTTCCTTAACCTTTCTCTCAAGGCTATGGTACCATACTACGGGTGCCCCCTTAAGCGACATCCCGAACATCTTCTGAACATGGCACTGTGATAGGCCCACTGAACTCATAACTGAAACATACTGTCGGAGATGGACCCTCGGATCCCCATTCCCATTGAACTTGGCCATATCAGACATCTTAAACTGAGCCGGCAGCTATTCTTAAAAGGTCATTGCCTCATAATCTAGAAAATCTTCATGTTTACCCCTCATTTTACGGGTAACTGATTCTACATGATCTCAGAGCTTCTGTAATTCGGCCAGTGACCCAGCTATTCTTCCCGCGGCATATTCGGCCATATCATCATCAAAACCCGGGATATCATCATTCAATCTAGTCGGAGGGTCTTCACACCTCTCATTCTCAGAGTTTCCCCCAGTACGGGGCACAACTATATTGGCTATAGCAGCAGTCAAGGCTTGCAAATGTTCAGTAACCTTGGTGAGATTGGTTTCCAACTGATCCATACGGGATGTTTCATTCTCTGATTCGCTCATGTTTGCTATTGGCCTTTTAACAAGTCTTCCCTTTTCCCTAACCCAACGGATATCTATGATGGCTCTTAAGACACAAGAGAGTTAACATGATGTGTGTATGCATGAGATGCATGAGATACGTGCGATGTGTGGAACATATAATTCTACCCATTGTCATTTTAAAGCTTCAATCATATTATTGCAAGTTGCAAACTTGTCCCAGTTGAAAAGGCCCAACAGGTTTACACCTTTGCAATAACGTGGTTAAACAACTTCAAATGATAAAGAGCCTAAACATAGGATGGCCCATCAGCATTTCAGAAACTTTTAGCCCAATTGTCATAAGATATGAACTCGTCCTAGTTTAAATGGCCCAACAAGTTCGCATTTCTGACAAGAAGTCCAACTGAATCCAAATGGTGATGGTCCCCAAATATAAGCATAAAGAGATAATTCAAGCATAAAGCAATAATTTATACAGAGCGGCCTATCGACATTTCAGAAGATTTTGGCCCAATTGTCATAGGATACGAACTCGTCCCAGTTTAAATGGCCCAACAAGTTTGCATTTCTGACAAGAAGTCCAACTGCATCCAAATGAGGATGGTCCACAAGCACAAGGAAATAATTGCTATAGGTCATACAACTCCGGTCTATGTGTGGGTTTGCATGAGTGTGGATAAAGACTCTCGCTGGCGAAGGATTGCCCACAACTAGGTCTCCCCACTCAAGGGTTCGAGCAACCAAGTGAGCGCACCTTTCTTATACCTTACGGTACGTGCCAACGAGTTATGGTGCGTGACTGACTGTCAAATGGATTTCCCGTTGTAGATTCCCCAGAGGGAGGGCGGAGCGAACTCTCTTAAAAACCCAAACCTCTTAGGCTCTTATCGCATGGTGACAGGAATAAACAACGAGTCCTCCAAATTAGTCCATCACGATAGGCTACAAGTACATGATTATCTATGTGCCTTCGCAGCTTTTCCTTATAGAAAGGTAGTGAATGAGGGAAGACACCAAACCATTACCTAGCCTTAAAGGTGCCTTTGATTAAACCCATTTCAACCCACGATAAACACGGTTAATTAAAACACAAATCACAATCATTACAAGGCATTATTTCGGGGCAAATTCTCTATCCCCAGTGGAGTCGCCAGACCGTTGGACACAGATGTTGGACGACGCTGTTCCGGGCTCGCGGCCCAGTTGGGAGTACGGAGTAGCCCACGAGGGAACTAAACCGGAGAAATAACATGGAGTCGCCACCCGGTGTGAACC
The DNA here is from genome assembly GCA_019454045.1 of Zanthoxylum bungeanum. Classification (NCBI taxonomy): domain Eukaryota; kingdom Viridiplantae; phylum Streptophyta; class Magnoliopsida; order Sapindales; family Rutaceae; genus Zanthoxylum; species Zanthoxylum bungeanum. The sequence continues at coordinate 1,414 of SKCR01053234.1, read as the reverse complement.
GGGAAAATGATTTAAGGCCGCACTCACCCCTCGCAAGGGAAGACCTCAAACTGTTGGGTTCAGAATGGTCCCTTACTTATGCCACTTGTAATGATATGATTTATTCAATAATTTAATCGAATCTAGCAACATATATTTCCAAGGGTATTCTATTTCTAAGTTCACATGCATAGAATAAATCATCATAACGGCAAACATACGATATTACACAATAATCTCATGATCATGTTAAATCATCAAACACGAAAAATAAATAACAACCTAAACGTAAACGTAAATTGAACGCCTATTGCGAAAGAAGATACCCAAATCATGCATATAGGAATAACGTACTAACGACTAAATCATGTTTAAGAACTAAGTGACATAATAACGACCTAATCATGCTTGAATACCATCTCACGAACACATCAAATAGATAAATGCGGGAATACAAATAAATGATAACAGTAAAAGTGTCAATAATGGAATGGTATGATTAATTACATAATCCAAGAGAAATCACCCAAGAAGCAATATCCATGAAATGAAAAGGAATAAGTTCAGTGTATGTGCGTTCGTGTAGCGTTTGAAAACGCGTTCGAACGGTAAACAGAAGGTTTGCGTTCGTATAGCATTCGAGAATGCGTTCAAACGGGACAAGACCTGATGCATGATAAAATAAAATGCATGAACGTTTGAGTAGCGTTCGTAAGTGCGTTCGAACGGTAAACAGAAGGTTCGCGTTCGTATAGCGTTTGAGAACGGGTTCGAACGGGACCAGACCTGATGCAGGATAAAACAAAGAAAATACGTGTGTGTTCGAGTAGCGTTAGTAAACGCGTTCGAACGATAAACAGAAGGTTCACGTTCGTTTAGCGTTCGAGAACGCGTTCGAACGGGACAAGACCTGATACATGATAAAATAAAGAAAACACATGCGTGTTCGAGTAGCGTTTGTAAACGCGTTCGAACGGTAAACATAAGGTTCGCGTTCGTTATAGCGTTCGAGAATGTGTTCAAACGGGACAATACCTGATACATGATAGATGACACAACACATACATAGATAAGCAAATCCACAATGTAGGACCTCGTGTGCCCGATGGAACACATTTCGCATTCAATCGGGTGCACCTCGTCCGACGCGGCAAAATATCGTGGAAAATGTAGCCTTTTAGGCATTTCCCTTGAATAAAGGACCTTTAATCCACCCTAGTTAGCCCATGAGCACAAGAATGCAATGCATGCGTAAATAAAGTAATGATATGCAAAGGGTAAATGACATAATAAAAGGCGCGGCAAAACATCGTGGTAAAGGTAGCCTTCAGGCATTTCCCTCGAATAGAGGACCTTTAATCCATCATAGTTAGCCCATGCGCATTATGTTACCATGCATATAAAATAAAGACAACAATAATATAGGACCTCGTAT
>SKCR01053233.1:0-30341 GCA_019454045.1 Zanthoxylum bungeanum | reverse complement strand
GCCGTAAGTGAGGGCTGGTGAGGTATTATATGTGGTTTAGGGTTTATTTTCTTCACAGTTTTTAGAGAGGGGGAGAGAGAGAGGGGAGATGCGTTCATTGATTTGTTTTGTTGTTACGGTTTCGAGTGAGATTGAGAGGTGAGGGTGTGGTGCCGTGAAAAGAGAGAGGGTAGGGTTTTATTTATGTCTTGTTTTTATGGTAGGGTATTAGTGTTTTTCAATAAGGAAAGGGGATATGTGTATTTAATTTAATTATTTAAGGTAAGAATAATTTTATTTTGGTGGGTGAATATATTTAAATTGGGTGAGTGATTTCTTTAATTTGATATTAATTTAATTTAATTAGATTTTAATTAGTTTTACCTTAATTTAATTTTAATTTAATTGGTTTTAATTTAATTGGATTTAATTTTAATTTAATGGTTTTAATTTAATTTAATTTGTGACATATTTTAATTATTTCTTGGATTAGGCTTGGGTGAGATGGGTTTGGTGTGTGTTTTATGGGGTTTGGGCTAAGGGTGTGTTTTAAAACGGAGGTCTAACAAGTGAACCCGAAGCTACTCCAGCGAATTAAATCCAATAATTTGTCAATTCTTGACTATTGCCTTCCAACGTCCGTTTCCCGCGGATTTCACGACTAAAGAGGTAGTGTCTCCATACGAGACTCATCATTGGGACTTACATGCAAAAATACAGTCCTTACAGACATGCCGTCACTATTCATGATGTTGGTGGTTGTGGGCATTTAATGCAAATTTTGCTCCAAAATTGTGTTGACTTTTTGGAAAAGCATATACAATATTTGGTAAAGCATTTTTAGGTATAATTTGTTTTTAGAAAACAAAAACAAAACTTAAAAATTATCTCTCTCTCTAAGCTTGGCAGAGAGCTCTCCTAAGGGGAAAGAATTGATTTTCTTTATTCCATTTTGCTAGGATCAAACAAAGGTGATAGGGAAGCTAATCTTAGAGCTTGGATTTCCTTTGAAGCTTGGAGCTTGTAGATCATCTTCAACAAAAGCAAGGCTTGGCCGTATTTTCACCAAAGGGAAAGAAAAACAATTTTGAGCATCACATCCAACCGATCTTTGTAAGTATGATTCCACCATACTTTTAAGTAGTAGTCATTCTATTTCTTATGCTTGAATGATCTTGGGACTCACCTAGAAACCAAAAACAATATCTTCCAATTTTTCACGGTTTAGAGAGCGAGAACCCTTACGTGCACATTAGGGAATTTGAAGAGGTAGTAGCAACCTTCCATGACCGGTTTGGAACCACTGACACAATTAGACTTAAGTTTTTTCCCTTTGCTCTTAAGAATAGAGCTAAGAGCTGGTTGTATTTTTTAAGACCCATGTCAATAGGATCGTGGGGCGAGATAACCCAGACATTTTTCGACAAATATTTCCCATACCATAAGACGGATGCCCTGAAAAGAAAAATATCCACCTTCTCCCAGAGAGAGTGAGACCCTTTATCAAACGTGTGAGCGGTATAAAGAGTTGTTAGCTAGTTGTCCTCACCATGGATATGGAGAGTTGGCATTTAGTAAGTTATTTCTATGATGTACTGACCCCTAGGGAGTGCCAATTTGTTGAGACAGTGTGCAATGGTGAGTTTATCCAAAAGGACCCTAATGAGGCGCTCGAGTATTTAGATGACCTAGCTAAGAAATCTCATATTTGGACTGGACCCAATGCCGTAGATAACACTAATAGGACACACATTTCTTCTAGTAGAAGCCTACAACACTCTAGGGAAGAGGATAGCCTTAAGACACCAGTTGAGCTGTTAACTAGACAGATAGAAGCCTTAATAGCCAAAGACAGAAGACAATGCATTCAGTAGCCCAGATAGAACCCCAAGAGTGTCCGGTATATGGTGAGATGAGAGAGACATATGATGAACAATACCATGCATCACTGGACACGTCTAAAACCATAGGTGACCACAAGAATAGTGGTAATGGAACCCCTCCGGAAGAACCAGTGCCAACTTTCTAACCAAGAATACCTTTCCCACAAGCACTTAGACCAACTGTGAGAGCTCCAGACCCAAATGGTGAGATCCTAGAACATCTTAAGCAAGTAAAGATCAACCTTCTGCTGCTACATGTGATAAAATAAGTTCCTATTTATGCGAAGGTTTTAAATTATCTATGCACCATTAAGAGAAAAAATAATGTGAAGAAGACTACATTCTTGACAGAGCATGCAAGTGCAGTAATTGAACAGAGGACTCTACTAAAGTATAAAGATCTGGGATGTCCTACAATAACCTGCCACATTGGCACCCATGTTTGGTCAAGCATTATTAGATTTAGATGCTAATGTTAATCTCATGCCATATTCGATTTATGTGTAGTTAGGGCTTGGCGAGATTAAACCTACATCAGTTGCTTTACAGTTAGCTGACCGATCTATTAGAACACCACGGGGAGTAGTCGAGGATGTCTTAGTTCAAATCGATAAATTCTACTACCCCGTTGATTTTCTTATTTTAGACACCCAGTCTGTGGTTAACGCTGAGTCCAAAATTCCGCTTATCTTAGGTAGACCTTTTCTTTCCACAGCTAATGCTCTTATCAACTGCAGGAACTGTCTAAAGAAGCTATCATTTGGAAATATGACTCTAGAGGTGAACTTTTTTCATGTTGAAAAACACCACGAGATGATGATGAGTGTCAAGGTATATACATGCTCGAAGCAGTCCTGCCAGAAATAGCTCCTCTATAACTTGAATCAAATCCTCCTGAAGTGAAAGTGATCCCAAAGAATAGTAAAAGGAGGAAAAGAAGAGCTCGTGTTCAATTGAAGATGCTACCTGTAAAGTTAAAAAGGGGGTTGAATCAACTTCTTAATATATGCAGTCATGATTTTCAGCCACCAGAGTCTGGAGGATCCGTGGATACACAGCCACAGCTAGACAGAATTCCCTCTCATGCCTTCATCAGTACGCTAGATGGAAACCACCATGAAAACTTGAATGTTTGCGTCTGGCTGAAGAGGTTAAAACTTAGCGCTAGCGGGGAGACAACCCTTATATCTGCATTTATTTTATTTTATTTAGTTTTATTTTATTGTGTGCTAATTGCATGTTTTCTTTATGTTTGCATAAGGTTTTTGCAAGTTTTAGCAACAAACCTACATAGCCATACAACAAGAATCTGATCAAATCCCACGCCTGGTAGTGTTTGTTCCTGTTGAGTTTTATCTAGGTCCCAAGATCAAATCAAGACATGAAATAATGCGTGAATACATCAACGGAGGTAGCGGAATACTCACATCGATCGGTTGAGTCGATTTGGAGACGGATCAAGGCCAAAAAGCCACTGCCAAGGACGCCCACTGCTGCAGTGAACTGCCTCCAATTTCAGAATTGAGATGAGAAAACGGAGCTCCAAGCCTCGTCCGATGGATCCCGGCTCATGGGTGAACCTCCCTACCACCTTCGCAAGACTCGTAAGTGTGCTAGCACTTGAATTTTACCATAAAAATCCACTCTTGCTTCCCTTGGCTCACGGCATTTGTGTTCAAAACAGTGAAAGAAACCAGTTTTGGCGTGAGGAGAGGAGAGAGTTTGAGAGAGATAAAAGATGTGTAATGTGTATTTGATTTGCATTTAGTATCTTATATACTTTGTTTGAAATTCAAAGAATTTCCATGCATTTACCTTTAATTTGATTCCAAAAGTCAAAAAGTAAACACTATGCACATCAACTATTCACATGTCACATTAAGTCAAGTGTCATGTCTTTCAATCAATCAATCACATCAATCAATCACATCACTCAAAGTGACATTTGATTTGATGCTTGATGCGACTGATTGATTTGACGCTTGATGCGACTTGCGATGCCGCACTCGAATTCGAAATACGAATGCGCTCGCAATCACACTCGGGCTCGGGTTCGCTAATTCCAAATTAACGATTTTTCCGTCGCGTCGTAATTAAATGATTACGCCTAGCGAATTCACTATTCACGTCGCTAACGAATTAATTCTAAATTAATTCGTTCGCCCGAATTAAAATCTAATTTTAATTTCCGCGTCGAAATCTAATTTCGTTTAATATATCGAATATATTAATTTACCGATTAATTCCAAATTAATCGTTATCTCTCTCTAGACGATATTTTATCCTAGATAAAATATCTCCGTAATTAATCCTAGATTAATTTTCTCTCTCTTCTATATAATCCCAGATTATTCAAGAGTGCGAGTTGTGCGTCATCGGTGGATTATCGGGAAGCGACCCATGAGATCCCCGGATAAGTTGGCTATAAATACGGTCGTCGGTGTATCCGAATCACGTACGTACCAAGTACTACGTTCTACCGATTTACGAGACAAGGTCGACTCCTAGCAAAGTACCAAGTCTACCCAATTCTCCGGACATATCCTTTTAAGAATATTTAGATCTATATCAAGCGTAGTATACAATCGTATTGTGCGTATCGGTCCAGTATCGGATAGTCACGTGCTAGGGCTGGGGCTGGATGGATAAGTGTCTGCCCCGTCCGAAACACATATCGGATGTCTGGTAACTAGTCTCTATAATCGGATATTCATGACCTGGTCATAATATCACGATTGGATGCGCATCACTTAAGAGCACTAATACCGTATCCTGCGTGACATCATCTCCACTATGACTGGAGTGATACTTCCGTCTCGACATCACACCCAATACTCTACGACTCTCTGATAAACCCAGAAGTGGTGTACACAGAACTTGGTCAAAGCCCCTACCACCAAAACCAAAGTTTATCGATTATCGTAAGTATTAGCGATGCAAGTCTCAGGTTAAGACTATACACACCTACCTTGATTTCGGCCTCCCATAGACACATAGTCATAATACCAATGGGATTCCGAGGGGTCTATCCAGAGCGAAGCTGTTTCCCGTACCATCGGTGAAACACGACCTCCTATCGCACTTGCATAAGTCTCCAACACTTATATATATGAGAACTATGTCGTTGTGCCCTCACAACGCACACAAGTGCAATACTAGCCTATTCCGCATTATCGATGTCCAGTCTCGATAATACTACGGCTAGGGATATTTAATGATTAATCCTTCGTGGACTGATACTGTCTCATATCATCTCAATCCAGGAACTAATCATAGGGACCTCTCTTCATTTATATATCTATGGTGATCTAATCACAAATGATGAGAGTGCAATTTCCTTATTACATAGTTAATTTGCTACAACAACACAATGATCTGTGCAAATAGTGACGCTATGGGTCATATTATCCAACAATCTCCCACTTGGCACGTAGCGAGTCACTCAAGTGTCCAACACTTGAACTATGTACGGTTCGCTCAAATTGCTGAGGAAAGGTTTTCGTCAGCGGATTTGTTCCGATTATCGTCTGACGCGATTTATACGATCATCACATCGCCACGATGTATGATCCGAACGAATCAGATGATATAGAAGTATATATCTGGATCGTCGATGAGACCTTTAATTCCTTAGCATGTGCTGACGCCTAGCTCAGCTGCTAATTGAACTATATCTAATCTAATTAGATTTATTTTCGACCCAAATGGCTTCTATTGCTGCCTCAGCTGCATCAATAATCCGCATTTGTTGTTTATTCGGCAACAATTATCTTGCTCGGAATATTTCCAGCTCACTGTCCCGTTATTCAAACTTTATAGTACCGTAGTTTTTAATTGTTTGGAAACTTGCAGCAGTGATCCCAGTCACTTCAAGTTCTCCTTCTCCATAGTTTAAGACAGCATCTTTAGTTCTCTAAGATACTAACAGATGTTCTTAACTACAATCCAGTGACTATCACTTGGATTGACCCGATTGTGACTCCATATGCTCGAAGCGTATGAGACACCAATACAAGTACATTTTAAATGTACAATTTCCCAGAGAGTGTTAACAACTCCAAATCTATCCCAGTAGATCTTTATTCCTTGAATAAAGGTTGTTACTCCCCAGAATTCTACGGAGAATTTCTATTTGAAAGAATATCTATGAAAGCCAAGCTTTCAACAATAGCTTTATGGGAATTTCACTGTCAGTGCGCTTTCCCACTAACCTCCTTATATACACAAGAATTATTTCGTTTTGAGTCAAATCATAAACCATTATGATTATTTCAAAACGACAGTTCCAAGAACCTTATGCTTGCACTGATCCAAACATGGATCGAATAACCCGCAAACCTTGTTTGTCGGTTATATAAAATCGTCAGAATATTGTAAACATTCTCCAAAAGGTTTCCTTTTCAGGAAAGCGATTTTGATTTGTAACTGACACATTTCATAAATGAAATATACAGTTATCTTCAAGCATCTTCAAAATGGATTTACCATGGCAACAGGTAAAAGGTTGAACCGTTAGTAACACAATGTTGATAACGATACCTTTCCGTCAAAAGCCCTGCTTTGTACGTTGGTATGTTGCCTTCCATGTATGTCTTCCTTGAAGACGTTTAATGTACCATAGGCACAATGCCTTGTGGTACAACAACTAGTATCCAAAATAGTTGTTATACATGGAATCCATTTCGGACTCATGGCACTTTGCCATAACAGGGAGTTGATACCTCGTATCACTTCCTCAAAACGTAGTCGGATGGTATACCTTCATAAGATTGACATCTTTATGAGGTTAGATCAGAAACCCATACCCTAGGTTGTTTTCTGACTCTATCCGATTTACGAGTTTCTTGTGTATTTGAAGATTAATGGTATAGATTCATCATTGATGAACTATTTGTGTTCCATTAAGGACTTCGTGCCTTGAACAGTGTTACTCCGATTTTCATCGAGTATCACTATCCTCCCACTGACCACTGCATATCGGTATTCCCTCAGGAAAAACCGCATGGTGAGCAACAATTACATTGTTCTCATGTGAGATTTACAAGTACTATACTTAAGGTTTCCCTTAGGATAACCTATATTGGCACTTATCCAATTTGGGTCTTATAGTTTGGTATCATCCAAACGTTATGCCTGGCATACCCAAATTATCAGGAATGAGAAACCTCGTTTCTTCCTGTTCATATCCTATATGATATCTGTCAAACAGATTTATATGGAACCTTATTCTAAATAAGTTTTGCACTGTATATCATATCCTATTGAAGGAAACAGTAGCTCAGAGCGACTCGTGATAAACCTTATCATGTCCAACAAAATTGGTTTTTGGTTCGGACACCCCGTCTAACTGACGTGTCTCGGAAGAGTCCCCATATGAAAGAATACCGTACTCTTTCATTTACGTATGAAACTTACTACTTAAGTAATTTCCATTACGGTCTAACCGTGGCGGAATAATACTATAGCTGATCTGTTTATATACTTCGTGTCGAAAACTTCAAAAGTTTCCGATCTGTGTTCTTCAAAAGAAACACATAACCACAACGTGATGCCACATCCGTTAAGGTCACGAAATATTCATGTTCACATCTAGCCCAGCTAGATATGGGCCCACTTGCTTCACCATGAATAGGGCTAACAGATCGGTGGCCATTTTTCTATTACCAAGTAAATAGTATTTTAGGTATTTTACCTAATAAACTAGATTCGCAGACCTTATTTGAATAGTCAAATCAGTCCTAGTACCCACTCTTCAAAAGTGTGGATATACGAGTCTTGTTTAATTGTGTCCCAGACAACAATGCCCACAAATAAGTCTCTATTGATCAAATCAATTTGAGCTATTTATTTGTCATTTTTATATGTTTGAGATTTTATTATATTCAAAATATAAATTCTGTTATTTACATCTAATGTGTTTATCTCACTATCATCTTTATATAATAAAACACTTAGTGTTCTATAATATAAAGGTTTTATCCGCAACGGATTAAACACTGATATAGAGATAATGTCTCTAGTCAAACTAGTTACATCATAACATTTCCTAATTTAAGTACATACCCTAAGGGTAGTTCCTAAACTTAGGTATCTACGGTCGAAACAGCGACTTTCGTCCCGTTTCCGATTCGCAGAGAAATCTCGGCTTGAAGTCAGTATCCAGCTCATAGCGGATTTTGAACATCAATACATATATTTTATGTACCACACTAAGTATTTAAAATCCAATTTCAATACTAGTAGTGAACATAACTTTGACAAATATTTTTAAAGTTAGAGCCTCACCTTTCTTTAATTCCTTCGTGTCTTCCATATCCAAATGGTAGTCACTTTGGGATATGTCAATTATCCTTTTCAATATTTCACAAACCTTGGCCAAGCCTTGGGTTTCGAATATCGAAACGATATGCACCTCGTGCAACATGCCCAATTGCATACTTTGACTTTCTCCACTAGAATAGTCAATTAATTCTCCAAGAATTATTAATTGCAACTTTAATACTTTTAAATCTAAAGACAGATTTATTATAAGTATATTAATTAAGCATTAAAGTCATCATCACATAAATCTTCCAAAGATTTTATGCTCTACTATTTGCTTAATTATGGGCTTAGTCATAATAAGTTATTTTATCAAATAAATTAACCTATTATTAATTCCCAATTGAAAATTAAATCATTTAAAACATTTAATCCAAGGATTATATATTTTAAATATCCAACTTTTCAATTCTTTCTTGATTTCAATAGTCCAACTATTTAATCAATTTAATAAGGTACTATTTATTATAATGATTACAATAACCCAATTATTTAATCAACTATAATTTTAATATTGATTACTATAATCCAATTATAAAATCAACTATCATTTTAATTCAATTATATTGATTACTATAATCTAATTATAAAATCAACTATATATTGAATGAGTTTGTATATAGTCCAACTATATAATTTTAAAACAACGTAAAATATTGACGAATGATATTTGTTTGAGCGTGTATGGCGAGTAATTGAACGAATGTTGCAAATTCAATACTTGCCTCCCACTATTTTTCGTCGAGCCTCTAACCCTCTGTGGAGTACTCGGGAAACTGTGTTTCCTAGTGGGCTAGGATCCTGTTAAATAACATACAACCTTGACTTTGGCCAACAAGCTGTATGCTACTTAACCAGGTAGATCTCACAGATCAATTGGATCCAATCCAATTCCCAGATCCGGTTAGGTGGACATCCAAGTCCTAAACATATTACTTATGCCAATGTATCTAATACATTTTCTAACCTTATCCTCCGAATCATCTAGGCCTTGGCTTTGGCACAACAAACATAATGACTCCAGTTAAGCGGGACCCATTGACAAGGAAAGTTTCGTAATCAATGTTGTTGGACAAGAAGTGATCTTGACTTTGGCCAACAAATCACAACTTGGACAAGACACTGATATGGAACAAAACCCTCATGATTCAAATACACCCATTGACAAGGTCTTGACTTTGGCCAACAAACCAATGCCAATTGGATCTTGAACAAGAATCATTCAATGGAAGGATAATCGCTTAATATAAAACGAGGGTTTTTCGCGTGCAAATTGGCTACCAATTTAATTATCTTTGTTAGGTCTCATCATCATACACCCTTAAACATGCATTCTAAATACATAATAAAGCGAGTATGAAATAAAATAATAATGATATGCGGATGGATACTTTACACATTGATCCTAGATCAAATCTCTCCCTTTCTCACTCAAGCTAACACTTGTACTACTTCTACCCGTTACACTACACTTCTAAAGAAACCTCATATACATAGAGGGGAATAGGTGAGAAGAGAATACAAGAGAACGAAGGTGATAAGGCTGGACACGCAGGTCCAATTTAATAAATCGAATTTATTACAACAATTTCTAAAATTGCCCACCCATCTAATATCCATCCGATATACATTATTCATTCAATACAACCATGTATTCACACATATAAGCATGCTATCAATCAATCTAATCAAATTAATTAATCTGATAATTAAGTGATCATCCAATGTTCAAACAACGATTTGATTTTGTTCGAGTCAAACTCGTTTTTGCGAATAAGTACTTGAAGTACGAATTCATGAATTAAATTAAACTACATTATTAAATCTAATTTAACATGTACTTAATACTAATTCACTATTCAATTCCAAATTGAACATTACACTTTATTTAATAAACCTTTTACGATTTAAATTCCAAATCTAGTCGTAACGCGTCTCAAAGACCGATTAACGTCCAACGTCAATTCAATTAAAGTCCAATGGGCTTTTGATTGATTTCTTAAGGCGTGGACTTTTGGTCAACTCGGTTCAAAGCGATAACCAAAGTCCAATCCGGGATTTACCCCATAAGCCCATAAATCAATCTTGGCCCATTAGGCCCAATTGAACTTTAAAGGTTCATTAAGTCGCATTTGGGCTTTATGGTTAAGGTTTTGGGCCCAATTGGATCCAATCCACTTGGCCTAAACCAAACTTGATAAATCAAGCCCAATAGGCCCAAATACAACATTAAGTCCAATTTCCAAAATTAGGCCCAAATAATTAAATTCAAAAAATCCAATTTTCCCAATTTAATTACCAAAGTGCATTACATGATTAATAACCTAAATCAACATTTCTAAAACACCAAATTAGTCCAATTAATCATGCTCATTTCATTATTATATGTCCAACACACAAATTGAAAAATCAAACCCATTACATGCTTCTTTAGTCTCGGCCAAAAGAGGGATTTTGTGTCCGATTCGATTTCGATCCAATCGAACCTACAATCGACATCAAATCAACATCCTAAATGATTTCACACACATCCAATGTCACAAAATCAAAATATACCAAGACATTAGGGCATTAATTCAATTCGGCCAAGGTGAAGGTTTTGGGATTTTTGTCCAATTCGAAATCCAATCCAATTCGATTCAAATTAACATCATCCTCAATGATTCTAATTCATCCAACAAACCAAAATCAAAAAATTCCAAGAATCCTTCAAACCCTACACATTCGGCCAACATGAATAAATTGGGGAAAATTATTCCAAATCAATTTTCAACAAATTGGTCCAACCAAAATGCAATTAAACATGTTATAAGCATACTCAAACAATCAATTCATTCAAATCATGCTCAAAACAAATTTACCCAAATTTTAAATCCCTAAAATTTCATGCTTGCAACATTAGCTCTTGATGCCATTGTTGAGTTTTATCTAGGTCCCAAGATCAAATCAAGACATGAAATAATGCGTGAATACATCAACGGAGGTAGCGGAATACTCACATCGATCGGTTGAGTCGATTTGGAGACGGATCAAGGCCAAAAAGCCACTGCCAAGGACGCCAATCTGCTGCAGTGAACTGCCTCCAATTTCAGAATTTGAGATGAGAAAACGGAGCTCCAAGCCTCGTCCGATGGATCCCGGCTCATGGGTGAACCTCCCTACCACCTTCGCAAGACTCGTAAGTGTGCTAGCACTTGAATTTTTACCATAAAAATCCACTCTTGCTTCCCTTGGCTCACGGCATTTGTGGTTCAAAACAGTGAAGAAGAAACTAGTTTTGGCGTGAGGAGAGGAGAGAGTTTGAGAGAGATAAAAGATGTGTAATGTGTATTTGATTTGCATTTAGTATATCTTATATACTTGGTTTGAAATTCAAAAGAATTTCACATGCATTTACCTTTAATTTGCATTCCAAAAGTCAAAAAGGTAAACACTATGCACATCAACTATTCACATGTCACATTAAGTCAAGTGTCATGTCTTTCAATCAATCAATCACATCAATCAATCACACCACTCAAAGTGACATTTGATTTGATGCTTGATGCGACTGATTGATTTGACGCTTGATGCGACTTGCGATACCGCACTCGAATTCGAAATACGAATGCGCTCGTAATCACACTCGGGCTCGGGTTCGCTAATTCCAAATTAATGATTTTTCCGTCGTATCGTAATTAAATGATTACGCCTAGCGAATTCACTATTCACGTCGCTAACGAATTAATTCTAAATTAATTCGTTCGCCCGAATTAAAATCTAATTTTAATTCCGCGTCGAAATCTAATTTCATTTAATATATCGAATATATTAATTACCGATTAATTCCAAATTAATCGTTATCTCTCTCTAGACGATATTTTATCCTAGATAAAATATCTCCGTAATTAATCCTAGATTAATTTTCTCTCTCTACTATATAATCCCAGATTATTCAAGAGTGCGAGTTGTGCGTCATCGGTGGATTATCGGGAAGCGACCCATGAGATCCCCGGATAAGTTGGCTATAAATACGGTCGTCGGTGTATCCGAATCACGTACGTACCAAGTACTACGTTCTACCGATTTACTGGTAGGGGGCTTTGACCGGTTCTGTGTACACCACTTCTGGGTTTATCAGAGAGTTGTAGAGTATTGGGTGTGATGTCAAGACGGAAGTGTCACTTCAGTCATATTGGAGATGATGTCACGCAGGATACGGTACTAGTGCTCTTGAGTGTTGCGCAACCAATCGGGATATTGTGACCAGGTCATGTATATCCGATTATAGAGACTATGTTGCTAGACATCCGATATGTGCTTCGGACGGGGTAGACACTTATCCAGCCCCAGCCCTAGCACGTGATTATCCGATACTGGACCGATATGCACAATACTACGGTATACTACGCTTGATATAGATCCTTATTCCTGTAAGGATGTTTCCGGAGAATTGGATAGACATGGTGCTTTGCTAGAAGCCAACATTGTCTTGTAAATCGGTAAAACGTAGTACGAGGTACTTACGTGTTCGGATAGTCCGACGACCGATTTGACTGCCAACATATCCGGGGATCTCATGGGTCGTTTCCCAAAGATTCACCGATGACGTTTGACTCGCACTTATATTAATCTGGGATTAATTAGATGAGAGAGAAAATTAATCTGGGATTAATTGCGGAGATATTTTATCTAGGATAAAATAACGATTAAAGAGAGAGAAACATTAATTTGGAATTAATCGAGGAATTAATATATTTGATATATTAATCGAAATTAGATTTCGACGCGGAATTAAAATTAGATTTTAATTCAGGCGAACGAATTAATTTAGAATTAATTCGTTAGCGATGTGAATAGTGATTTTGCTTGGCGTAATCGTTTAATTACGACGCAACGGAAAATTCATTAATTTGGAATTAACGAACCCGAGCTCGAGATTATTTACGAGCGTATTCGTATTTAGAATTCGAGTGCGGCATGTCAAATCAAGCGTCAAATCGCTAGTCGCATCTAGCGTCACATCAAGCGTCAAATCATGTCACTTTGAGTGATGTGACAATTGATTGGATTGATTGATGTTTGAAAAGTGATGTGATGTGACTTGTTGATTGAGAGGTGATGTGTGTTGTTGACATAAAGTCAAATGGCTTTGAAATGAAAAACAAATGTAATTCATTTGGCATTTGATGCATAAAACAAAGACCAAAACCGAAATTACACACAACACTCACAACTTTTCATTTTCCCTCCTCTCTCTCCTCTTCTTCTCCTCTCCTCTCTTCACGAAATTTCTGGTTTCTTAAGGCAGTGAACTGCCGTGAAACACAAAGGAAATAAAGGGGAAGCAAGTGTGTTTTGTGGCAAAACAAGAGTACTAGCACACTCCGAGTTCAATGCGAAGGTGATAGGGAAGTTAACCCATGAGCCGGGAATCCATTCGGTGAAGCTTGGAGCTTCAAAACTTGAAGAGAAGGGGCGCCAAACACTGTTCACAGCAGCCCACTGCATTGCAAAAGTGTGCATTTTTGATTTTTGTTGCCCAAATCGTCGCTCAACCGCTCGATGTAAGTATTCCGCACTTCCGTCGTTGTATTCACTTGATATTCATGCTTGAGTTTTGATCTTGGGACCTTGAAAAACTCCAACAATGGTATCATGAGCTTAGGTTAAAAGCATGAAAAAGTTAGGGATAAAATTTGGGCAAACTTGATTGTGAGCATGATAAATGAAATTGGATGGATTTGTATGCTTAATTGTGTTTGTATTGAATATTGATTAGGTCAATTTGAAGAAAATTTGATTGGATCAATTTTCCCCCAAATATCCTCCTTGGCCGAATATGATATATGTTTTAATGTCTTGGGATTTTTGATTTTTGACAATTGGAAGTGTTGGAAATCATTCGGGATGATGATTTAACGTCGATTGCGGAATCAATTGGATTGAATTCGATTTGGACGAAAAATCCCCAAATTGCCAAGTATGTCATGAAACTTTAAATTGGGTAAAATTGATTTGAGCATGCAATTATGAAATTGGATGATTAAGTATGCTTAATACATGTTTAATTGATGATTGGTTGGAGAGGAAAATGGAGTGATTTGTTATAGGAACAAGTTGCTAAATATTCATCCGCATATCGTTATTAATTTACTTTTCGCGCCTTATTATGCTTTTAGAATGCCTGCTTAAGGGTGTATGATGAGACCTTAACAAAGATAATAAATTGGTTGCCAATTTACGCAAAAACCCTCAAAACATATTACGTGTTTTTTCCTTTCGTTGAGTGATTCTTACTCAAGATCCAAAGTTGGCATTGGTTTGTTGGCCAAAGTCAAGACTTTTGTCAATTGCGGATGTGTTTGAATCATGAGAGCTTTGTTCCACATCGGTGTCTTGTCCAAGTTGTGATTTGTTGGCCAAAGTCCAGATCACTTCTTGTCCATCGACATTGATTACGAAGCTTTCCATGTCAATGGGTTCCGCTTAACTGGAATCATTAAGCTTGTTGTGCCAAAGCCAAGGCTTAGTTGATTCAGAGGAAAAAGGTTAGGCAAATATATTGGATATATTGGCATATATATTGTATATATGTTTCAGACTTGGATGTCCACTTACCGGATCTAGGAATTGAATGAGATCCAATTGATCTCCAAGATCTACCTAGTTAGACATCATACAGCTTGTTGGCCAAAGTCAATGTTGTGTGTTATTTAACGGGATCCTAGCCCACTTGGAAACTGAGTTTCCTGAGTACTCGACAGAGGGTTAGAGGCTCGCCGAAAAATAGTGGGAGGCTAGTATTGAATTTGTAATTTCGTTTAGATACTTAGCTTTACGCACTTTCAAATTATTTCGTCAAAATTATTCTATTAGTTGGACTAATATAATGTTATTTTTCTTGTAACAGTTAGACTGTACTCAAATATCATTGATTATATAGTTGGACTATCGTAATCAAGATGATAGGAAAGGGAAATGTCCGAGACATTATCATGGGAAAAAATTTCCTTAAGGGCACGAACTTTGCCGATTGGGAAATGAATCTGAGGATAGTCCTTGAAGCCGAGAAGCTGCTATATACTATACAGACACTTCTTGGGCCTAAACCCAAACCTGATCAGTTACTTGGGCTGGAGCTTTGGAAGACTCACAGCGATGACAATGATACTGCTCAGTCAATTATGGTTGCTTCTATGACTTAGCATTTCCATCGACAGAACAGGGACTTGGATCCCTATAATATGTTGGCGAGGTTGCATGATCTTCACTGCTCTAACCGAAGGTCTTCCGTTCACGTATTTAGAAGGCATGTTCGTTGAGTCCCATGTGGCACAAATGATTGCTGACATAGATGAGCTTTCTCAGATGGGGATAGTCCTCGAGGCTGAGACTATTATAGATTTGATCTTTTAGTCTCTCTCCTGACACTTGGAGATAATTCATCATAAACTATAACCTGATGAACCAAGATGATACTCTTGGAGAGCTATTGTCAATTCTCAAGGAAGTTGAGAAGGAGCTTCTCAAAGGCAATAAGCGCGAGGTACATTTTGCTTCAATATCTCAGACACCGAGGACTGGGCCCAAGGCGACTGCAGGTGTGAAGAATAAGAAGCATAAGAGAAGGGCAAGGCCAAATCGTCAAAGGCTTCTAGGAAGCCTAATGACAAATCTCAGGATGTATGCCTCCAGTGCGGCAAGCGGGGTCACTGGAAGCGTGACTGCCGCGAGTACAATGCGCTCCAAAAGGAGATTAAAGTGGGCAAGGCACCGGCTACATGTATGTTTGTTATTGAAATAAACATGACTACTTCTAGCTTTAAAAATTGGATTTTTGATTCTGGTTGTGGTACTCACATATGTACTGATGTGCAGGATCTACGGATTAGCAGGAGATTGGCCTCAGGGAATATTGATCTACGCGTTGGAAATGGGGCACCAGTCACCGTTTTGGCCGTTAGCACTTTTGTTTTGGAATTGCCCTCAGGGCATGTACTAGAACTTACAGACTGTTATTATGTACCTAGTCTGACTAGGAATATTATTTCTGTATCTATGTTAACCCAATGTGGCTACACTTTTGTATTTATAAACAACCGGGTGTTTTATTTATAAAAATGATATAAAAATTTGCACTGCTATCGCAAATAATGATCTTTATATTTTGAATATAAATAAATCTCAAACATATAATATAACAAACAAAAGGCTTAAAATGAATAATAAAGATGAAACTTATATGTGGCACTGTCGTCTGGGACACATAAACAAGACTCGCATATCCACACTTTCGAAGAGTGGGTACTTGGACAGATTTGATCCAAATTCATATGACGTCTGCGAATCTTGCTTATGAGGCAAAGTGCCTAAATCACCTTTTAGCGGTAAAGGTGAACGCGCCACCGAACTGTTAGCCCTCGTTCATAGTGACGTTTATGGGCCTATCTCTAGCCAGGCTAGAGGTGGATATGAATACTTCGTAACCTTTACGGATGATGCATCACGTTATGGTTATGTGTATCTTATGAGAACAAGTCGGAAACTTTTGAGAAATTCAAAGAGTTTCGACACGAAGTAGAAAAACAGACCGGCAAGAGTATAAAGGCATAACGATCGGACCGTGATGGCGAATACTTAAGCAATGAGTTTCTAGATTTCTTGAAAGAATATAGTATTCTTTCACAGTGGACTCCTCCTGGAACACTGTAATTAAACTATGTATCCGAACGGAGAAACCGAACCTTGTTGGACATTGTTAGGTCTATGATGAGTCTCACTGAGCTACCTATTTCCTTCTGGGGACATGCATTAAACAGTGCAATTCTTATTTTGAATAAGGTTTTGTCAAAGTCTGTTCAACAGACTCTGTATGAGATATGGACAGGAAAGAAACTGAGTTTCTCATTCCTGAAGATTTGGGGATGCTGGGCATACGTCAAACGTTTGGAAGGTACCAAACTTGAGCCCAAATCGGATAAATACCTATTCATATGATATCCTAGGGAAACCAAAGGATATTACTTCTATCACCCATGAGAGAACAAAGTATTTATTGCTCTACATTCGATTTTCCTTGAGAAGGAATTCCTAAATGCAGTGGTTAGTGGAGGAAAGTAGAACTCAATGAAAATCGAAGTGATATTGTTCCTGGCATAGAATCCTCAATGGAACAAGAACAGTCCATCCGGGATGAGACTGTACCACAATATTCTAATGCACTAGGACCGCGTAGGTCGGAGAGAGTCAGGAAACAACCTGAGAGGTATGGGTTTCTGATCTCACCTCATGCAGATATTAATCTTATCGAGGATAACGAAGCGGCTAGTATGAGGAAGCGATACAAGATATCAATTCCGTTTTATGGCAAGAAGTCATGAAGTCCGAAATGGATTCCACGTACACCAACCAAGTTTGGACACTGGTTGATGCACCAGAAGGCGTAAAGCCTATTGGTTGCAAATGGATCTTCAAGAAGAAGACCGACATGGATGGCAACGTACAAACGTACAAAGCCAGGCTTATAGTGAAGGGGTATCGTCAACGACATGGTGTCGATTACGATGAAACTTTCTCACCAGTTGCCATGATTAAATCTATTCAGATAATGCTTGCTATTGCTGCATATTTCGATTACGAGATATGACAGATGGACGTTAAAACCACTTTCCTTAACAGAAACCTTTTGAAGGATGTTTACATGCAACAGCCTGACGGTTTTATCGTGCCAAGACTTCCAAACAAGGTTTGTAAGTTAAATCGATCCATTTATGGATTGAAGCAAGCGTCGCGGTCTTGGAACCAACGTTTTGATGAGATCATAAAAGAATATGATTTCATTCAAAATGAAGATGACCCTTGTGTATATAAGAAGGTTAGTGGGAGAGCACTGACTTTTATTATCCTTTATGTTGACGATGTATTGCTTATTGGCAATGACATTCCCATGTTAACGTTGGTGAAAGCTTGGCTTTCATTGAAATTCTCCATGAAAGATCTGGGAGAAGCAGCCTTGATTTTGGGAATTAGGATCTACCAGGATAGATCTAGAAAGCTGCTTGGACTCTCCCAGAGTACGTATATTGACAAAGTGTTGAAGAGATTCAACATGGATAAGTCCAAGAGAGGACTGTTGCCAGTGTCACATGGTGTCTATCTATCTAAGGACATGTGTCCTAAAACTCACGATGATAGAGACAACATGAGCAAGATACAGTTCGCCTCGGTAGTCGGATTGATCATGTATTCCATGATATGTACACGACCTGATGTCTCTTATGCTTTGAGCATATGTAGTCGCTATCAGGCCAATCAAGGTGAAGGTCACTAGATGGAGGTTAAGAACATCCTTCAGTATCTTAGAAAGACTAAGGATGATTTCTTAATCTATGGAGATGGAGAACTTGAGGTAACTGGGTATACCGATGTAAGTTTCCTAACCGACAAAGACGACTGTAAGTCGCAATCCAGGTCCATATTTTGTTTGCATAACGGAGTAGTAAGCTGGAAATCTTCCAAGCAAGAGACTGTTGCCGATTCAACAACAGAAGCGGAGTACATTGCTGTAGCTGAAGTAGCAAAAGAGGTAGTTTGGATCCAAAAATTCCTAATTGGATTAGGAGTAGTTCCGTTAGCAACTGAGCCCGTTCCATTGTATTGTGACAATAACGGGGCTATAGTGCAGGCTAAGGAACCACAGTCTCATCAATGATCCAAGCATGTTCTTCGACATTTCTATATGATTTGTGATATCATACATCGTGGCGATGTGAAGGTCGAGAAGGTCGCATCAGATGATAATAGGGTAGATCCACTGACGAAAGCTATTCCTCAGCAAAAGTTTGAGCGTCATGTACATAGTTCAGGTATTAGATGCTTGAGTGACTGGCTATAGGCCAAGTGGGAGATTGTTGGACAGTTATGACCCATAACGTCACTGTTTGTAAAAGATATTGTGTTTGTGTACGAAATTAACTATGTAATAATGAAATTGTCTTTTACTGTTTTGTGTTTATTTTCTTTGATATACAAATGGTAGAAGTCCTTATGATTAGTTCCAGATTGAGATGATATGAGACAATATCAATCCATAAAGGTTTAATCATTAAATATCCCTAGTCGTAGTATTATCGAGATTGGACATCGATAATGCGGAATAGGCCAGTATTGCACTTGTGCACGTTGTGCGGGCATAACGATATATTTATCATATATTTAAGTATTGGATACTTATGCAAGTGCGATAGGAGGTTGTGTTTTACCGATGGTATGGAAAACAACTTCACTCTTGATAGACCTCACAGAATCCTATTGGTAGTATGTATATGTGTCTATGAGAGTCCGCTTCAGTGTAGGTGTATTTGGTCTTAACCCGAGACTTGCATCGCTAGTACTTGCGACAATCGGTAAACTTTGGTTTTGGTCGTCCAGGACTTTAACAGGTTCTGTGTACGCCTCTTCTGGGTTTATTGAGAATCGTAGTGTATTGGATGTGATGTCAAGACGGAAGTATCACTTCAGACATATGGAGATGATGATCACGTAGGGATTTAGAACTGGTTCTCTATTGTGTTGCAACCATCAGGATAATATGACAAGGTCATGATTATCTGATTCAAAGAGACTAGTTGCTTGATATCCAATATGTGTTTCGTACGGGGCAGACACTATTCCAGCCCTAGGCCTTGCATCAGCTACTGGATCGCAATACGTAATACTATGGTATACTACGCCAGATATAGATCGTATATTCCATTAAGAATATTTCTGGAGAATTGGGTAGGCATGGCGCTTTGCTAGAAGCCGACTTTGTCTCGTAAATCGGTAAAAATATAGTTCCAGGTACCTACGTGTTCGGAAAATGTGATGACCGGATTTACTGCCAACATATCCAGGGATCTCTTGGATCGCTTCCCGAAGATTCACCGATGACATATGATTCGAACTTTATTAATATGTGATTAATTACGGAGAGACTTTATCTTGGATAAAGTACTATTTAAAGAGAGAGAAAGATTAATTTGGAATTAATCGACAAAATAATATATTCGATATATTAAACGAAATTGGATTTCAATGCGGAATTAAAATTAGATTTTAATTCGGGCAAACGAGTTAGTTTAGAATTAATTCGTTAGCGATGTGAATAGTAATTTTGCTAGGCATAATTATTTAATTACGTCGCGACGGAAGTTTGTTAATTTAGAATTAGCGAAACTGAGCCCGGAAGTGTTTGCGGGTCAACTCGCATTTTGAATCAAGTGGGGCCCATAAGTCTCATCGCAAGTCACATCACTTGTCACTTTAGTAATAGACATCAAATCACCTTTTTAGTGAGTGATATTGTAGGACATAGAAATCGGCGACGTTATTCTAGGGAGTACGGAATAGCTCGCAGGGAGCTAAACCCGGAGAAATAACATAGAATTGCCACCCGATGTGAACCAGGACAAAGATTTAAGGCTGCACTCACCCCTCGCAAGGGAAGATCTCAAACCGTTGGGTTTGGAATGGTCCCTTACTTATGACACTTGTAATGATTTGATTTGTGCAATATCTTAACCGAATCTACGCAACATGCTCAAAAACAACTTATATCTAATTCATGTTCATAAAGATAAATCCTATGTCTAAGTTTGCATGCTTGGAAAGTAATTCATCATAACACACGACAACGTACGGCAATCTCATGAAAATATTTCAATTATATAATGCGAAATGCAAACAACAACATAAATTTAATGCAAATTCCAAACGCAAAACGAATAACTAATCATGCTTAAAAATAAACAACTAAATCATGCTTAAAGATAAATAACATACTAGACTAAATCATGCTTACAAAAATAAATAACGTACTAGCAGCTTAATCATGCTCAAATACATGGTTGGATGAAATGAAATATGTGTGTCTCTCAAGTGGTACGTGGCATTGTATCCCAAGTGCAAACCGCACTCCGTCCATTCGGATTCGGTTACGGAATTTACGTCTGGTTTTCCATCCGATATACCACAAAAGAGAACACGCATTCCGTTCATCCGGAATTCACATCATGCCTCAACAAATGACTCTCATACGATAATATATTAAACTAAATAAAAGAAACAAAAGATAATAAGTAAAAAGAGTGTTCTCAGGTCTAACCTCCTTTGTCGTCTCTCGAAAGCACATTACACGGCCGTCGGAAGGGTTGATGTTTCGCAACTTTTCTGGTTCACTAATCCAACGTTTTTCCTCGTTTTTTCGCTGTTTGTGCTGCTGTTTTCACTCCGTTTCACTGCTGTTTTTGTTGTATTTTCTGGTCACTGTTTTTTGGTAATTAGGGGACTATTTTTGGCAGTTTTTGGAGGGTTAAGGGTTGCGGTTTTGGTGATTTTTAAGGGGGATTCTGGACAGTTTTTTGATATAGTTTTGGGACAGTTTCTGGGGGTATTTTCTGGGGCAGAACAATAAGGGTTTTACTCGTGCAGTGGGGAAGGTAGTTTTGCGGCAAAATGATACAGTTTAGGGGGAATTACACGTGCAGTTTAGGCAGTAGGAAAGGGGTATTATATGTGCGACTTTGAAAGGCTTACGTGTGTGGGTGATATGCATGAGTAGAGGGCAGTTTAGATTTTTTTTTGCGTGACTATGGCTTACGTGTTTAAGGGGTCTGTGGCGTAAATCTTCTTGGCAAAATGTGAGAGTGGCTGATGAATGGTCAGGGAAGTAGTGTGGCGTGAAGCTTTTGAATGATCAGGTGGCTTACATTTTGGGGGTTTTGGTGGCAGGTGGCGTGAAGCTTTGGGCTAATTTTTGGCTAATGGTGTGATCTTTTGGTCAATGGGGCTTTATGTGCAAGATGGTTTGAAGGCTAGTGGCTTACGTGTTGGTGTGAGAAGGCTAGTTGGCGTGAATGTGTGGCTGTGGGGCGTGAGGCAATTTGTGAATGGCTGTGGACGTGATGAGGGTAAGGGCACAGTTACGTGGCTGATGGCTACGTGGTGTGGCTGCGTGAATGAGGCAAGTGGCGTTTGAAGGTGGGAGTTATGTAAAGGGGGTTTGCGTGAAATGAAGAGGCTTTGTTGTTGGGAGATTGGCGGTAGTGAAGGGTTGTTTATGCGAGAGTTTTTCGCGTGGTTGTTGAAGTGAGGAGCTTATGCGTAGGGAGGCAGCAACGTGAGGCAATGTGAGGGTTGGTGCGTGGCTCACTGTGTGGTGCCGAGAGTCTAAAGGGCAGATGGCTTACGGTGCTTGTGGTCGAAGAGGCTATGAGTGATGAAGGGGCAGATTGAGGGTTGGTGAGAGGGCTTTATGTGTGGCTGTTGAAGTGGGGAGCTTGTGCGTATAGAGGCAGCAACATGAGGCAATGCGAGGGTTGGTGCGTGGCTCAGCCATCTAGGGTTTATTATTTTTGTTTGTTTAGAGAGATACTATGTGTCTTTTTTGAGAGTCAGGGGGTTCATGTGCTTTTTGGTCGTGAGGGTTAGTTTTCTAGGGTTTCTTTTTTTATTATGGTCTGCCGTAAGTGAGGGCTGGTGAGGTATTATATGTGGTTTAGGGTTTATTTTCTTCACAGTTTTTAGAGAGGGGGAGAGAGAGGGGAGATGCGTTCATTGATTTGTTTTGTTGTTACGGTTTCGAGTGAGATTGAGAGGTGAGGGTGTGGTGCCGTGAAAAGAGAGAGGGTAGGGTTTTATTTATGTCTTGTTTTTATGGTAGGGTATTAGTGTTTTTCAATAAGGAAAGGGGATATGTGTATTTAATTTAATTATTTAAGGTAAGAATAATTTTATTTTGGTGGGTGAATATATTAAATTGGGTGAGTGATTTCTTTAATTTGATATTAATTTAATTTATTAGATTTTAATTAGTTTTACCTTAATTTAATTTTAATTTAATTGGTTTTAATTTAATTGGATTTAATTTTAATTTAATTGGTTTTAATTTTAATTTAATTTGTGACATATTTTAATTATTTCTTGGATTAGGCTTGGGTGAGATGGGTTTGGTGTGTGTTTTATGGGGTTTGGGCTAAGGGTGTGTTTTAAAACGGAGGTCTAACAAGTGAACCCGAAGCTACTCCAGCGAATTAAATCCAATAATTTGTCAATTCTTGACTATTGCCTTCCAACGTCCGTTTCCCGCGGATTTCACGACTAAAGAGGTAGTGTCTCCATACGAGACTCATCATTGGGACTTACATGCAAAAATACAGTCCTTACAGACATGCCGTCACTATTCATGATGTTGGTGGTTGTGGGCATTTAATGCAAATTTTGGCTCCAAAATTGTGTTGACTTTTTGGAAAAGCATATACAACATTTGGTAAAGCATTTTTAGGTATAATTTGTTTTTATAAAACAAAAACAAAACTTAAAAATTATCTCTCTCTCTAAGCTTGGCAGAGAGCTCTCCTAAGGGGAAAGAATTGATTTTCTTTCTTCCATTTTGCTAGGATCAAACAAAGGTGATAGGGAAGCTAATCTTAGAGCTTGGATTTCCTTTGAAGCTTGGAGCTTGTAGATCATCTTCAACAAAAGCAAGGCTTGGCCGTATTTTCACCAAAGGGAAAGAAAAACAATTTTGAGCATCACATCCAACCGATCTTTGTAAGTATGATTCCACCATACTTTTAAGTAGTAGTCATTCTATTTCTTATGCTTGAATGATCTTGGGACTCACCTAGAAACCCAAAAACAATATCTTCCAATTTTTCACGGTTTAGAGAGCGAGAACCCTTACGTGCACATTAGGGAATTTGAAGAGGTAGTAGCAACCTTCCATGACCGGTTTGGAACCACTGACACAATTAGACTTAAGTTTTTTCCCTTTGCCCTTAAGAATAGAGCTAAGAGCTGGTTGTATTTTTTAAGACCCATGTCAATAGGATCGTGGGGCGAGATAACCCAGACATTTTTCGACAAATATTTCCCATACCATAAGACGGATGCCCTGAAAAGAAAAATATCCACCTTCTCCCAGAGAGACAGTGAGACCCTTTATCAAACGTGTGAGCGGTATAAAGAGTTGTTAGCTAGTTGTCCTCACCATGGATATGAGAGTTGGCATTTAGTAAGTTATTTCTATGATGTACTGACCCCTAGGGAGTGCCAATTTGTTGAGACAGTGTGCAATGGTGAGTTTATCCAAAAGGACCCTAATGAGGCGCTCGAGTATTTAGATGACCTAGCTAAGAAATCTCATATTTGGACTGGACCCAATGCTGTAGATAACACTAATAGGACACACATTTCTTCTAGTAGAAGCCTACAACACTTTAGGGAAGAGGATAGCCTTAAGACACCGGTTGAGCTGTTAACTAGACAGATAGAAGCCTTAATAGCCAAAGACAGAAGACAATGCATTCAGTAGCCCAGATAGAACCCCAAGAGTGTCCGGTATATGGTGAGATGAGAGAGACATATGATGAACAATCCCATGCATTATGGACATACCAGAATCCTTACACACCTTACTAAGACACCTATAATCCTAGTTGAAGGAACCATCCCAACCTTAGTTGGAAACATGAGTCTAATCAGCCGAGTCAAACACCACCACCTAGAGGTTATAGTGCCCCTTAGTATCACACACCTATGGTACCAAGAAATTCTTTAGAGGATACAGTGCAAGAATTCGTGAAAGCCCAGAGGGTGATTATGGAAGCCCAGAATAAAACAAATCAAAGGTTTGAGTCATTGATAGCTCAAGTAGCTGAAGATAATAGAGAGATTAAAAGTCAGATCTCTAAGCTAACTAATGTCTTGAGTGTGCACGAACAAGGAAAATTCACATCTCAAACTCAACCTAATCCACAAGGCCAAAACATGGCACATGCTGATCACAAAGTAGCCAATATAAAGGATGTTAATACCATATTCACTAGGAGTGGTACGAAAGGTAGGCTCACTGGACACGTCTAAAACCATAGGTGACCCCAAGAATAGTGGTAATGGTACCCCTCCGGAAGAACCAGTGCCACCTTTCTAACCAAGAATACCTTTCCCACAAGCACTTAGACCAACTATGAGAGCTCCAGACCCAAATGGTGAGATCCTAGAACATCTTAAGCAAGTAAAGATCAACCTTCTGCTGCTACATGTGATAAAATAAGTTCCTATTTATGCGAAGGTTTTAAATTATCTATGCACCATTAAGAGAAAAAATAATGTGAAGAAGACTACATTCTTGACAGAGCATGCAAGTGCAGTAATTGAACAGAGGACTCTACTAAAGTATAAAGATCTGGGATGTCCTACAATAACCTGCCACATTGGCACCCATGTTTGGTCAAGCATTATTAGATTTAGATGCTAGTGTTAATCTCATGCCATATTCGATTTATGTGCAGTTAGGGCTTGGCGAGATTAAACCTACATCAGTTGCTTTACAGTTAGCTGACCGGTCTATTAGAACACCACGGGGAGTAGTCGAGGATGTCTTAGTTCAAATCGATAAATTCTACTACCCCGTTGATTTTCTTATTTTAGACACCCAGTCTGTGGTTAACGCTGAGTCCAAAATTCAGCTTATCTTAGGTAGACCTTTTCTTTCCACAGCTAATGCTCTTATCAACTGCAGGAACGGTCTAAAGAAGCTATCATTTGGAAATATGACTCTAGAGGTGAACTTTTTTCATGTTGAAAAATAACCACGAGATGATGATGAGTGTCAAGGTATATACATGCTCGAAGCAGTCCTGCCAGAAATAGCTCCTCTACAACTTGAATCAAATCCTCCTGAAGTGAAAGTGATCCCAAAGAATAGTAAAAGGAGGAAAAGAAGAGCTCGTGTTCAATTGAAGATGCTACCTGTAAAGTTAAAAAGGGGGTTGAATCAACTTCTTAATATATGCAGTCATGATTTTCAGCCACCAGAGTCTGGAGGATCCGTGGATACACAGCCACAGCTAGACAGAAATTCCCTCTCATGCCTTCATCAGTACGCTAGATGGAAACCACCATGAAAACTTGAATGTTTGCGTCTGGCTGAAGACGTTAAACTTAGCGCTAGCTGGGAGACAACCCTTATATCTGCATTTATTTTATTTTATTTAGTTTTATTTTATTGTGTGCTAATTGCATGTTTTATTTTATTGTTTGCATAAGTGTTTTTGCAAGTTTTAGCACAACCTACATAGCCATACAGCAAGAATCTGATCAAATCCACGCCTGGTAGTGTTGTTCCTGTTGAGTTTTATCTAGGTCCCAAGATCAAATCAAGACATGAAATAATGCGTGAATACATCAACGGAGGTAGCGGAATACTCACATCGATCGGTTGAGTCGATTTGGAGACGGATCAAGGCCAAAAAGCCACTGCCAAGGACGCCAATCTGCTGCAGTGAACTGCCTCCAATTTCAGAATTTGAGATGAGAAAACGGAGCTCCAAGCCTCGTCCGATGGATCCCGGCTCATGGGTGAACCTCCCTACCACCTTCGCAAGACTCGTAAGTGTGCTAGCACTTGAATTTTTACCATAAAAATCCACTCTTGCTTCCATTGGCTCACGGCATTGTGGTTCAAAACAGTGAAGAAGAAACCAGTTTTGGCGTGAGGAGAGGAGAGAGTTTGAGAGAGATAAAAGATGTGTAATGTGTATTTGATTTGCATTTAGTATATCTTATATACTTGGTTTGAAATTCAAAAGAATTTCACATGCATTTACCTTTAATTTGCATTCCAAAAGTCAAAAAGGTAAACACTATGCACATCAACTATTCACATGTCACATTAAGTCAAGTGTCATGTCTTTCAATCAATCAATGACATCAATCAATCACACCACTCAAAGTGACATTTGATTTGATGCTTGATGCGACTGATTGATTTGGGGCTTAATGCGACTTGCGATGCCGTACTCGAATTCGAAATACGAATGCGCTCGCAATCACACTCGGGCTCGGGTTCGCTAATTCCAAATTAACGATTTTTCCGTCGCGTCGTAATTAAATGATTACGCCTAGCGAATTCACTATTCACGTCGCTAACGAATTAATTCTAAATTAATTCGTTCGCCCGAATTAAAATCTAATTTTAATTCCGCGTCGAAATCTAATTTCGTTTAATATATCAAAATATTAATTTACCGATTAATTCCAAATTAATCGTTATCTCTCTCTAGACGATATTTTATCCTAGATAAAATATCTCCGTAATTAATCCTAGATTAATTTTCTCTCTCTACTATATAATCCCAGATTATTCAAGAGTGCGAGTTGTGCGTCATCGGTGGATTATCGGGAAGCGACCAACGAGATCCCCGGATAAGTTGGCTATAAATACGGTCGTCGGTGTATCCGAATCACGTACGTACCAAGTACTACGTTCTACCGATTTACGAGACAAGGTCGACTCCTAGCAAAGTACCAAGTCTACCCAATTCTCCAGACATATCCTTTTAAGAACATTTAGATCTATATCAAGCGTAGTATACAATCGTATTGTGCGTATCGGTCCAGTATCGGATAGTCACGTGCTAGGGCTGGGGCTGGATAAGTGTCTGCCCCGTCCGAAACACATATCAGATGTCTGGTAACTAGTCTCTATAATCGGATATTCATGACCTGGTCATAATATCACGATTGGATGCGCATCACTTAAGAGCACTAATACCGTATCCTGCGTGACATCATCTCCACTATGACTGGAGTGATACTTCCGTCTCGACATCACACCCAATACTCTACGACTCTCTGATAAACCCAGAAGTGGTGTACGCAGAACTTGGTCAAAGCCCCCTACCACCAAAACCAAAGTTTATCGATTATCGTAAGTATTAGCGATGCAAGTCTCAGGTTAAGACTATACACACCTACCTTGATTTCGGCCTCCCATAGACACATAGTCATAATACCAATGGGATTCCGAGGGGTCTATCCAGAGCGAAGCTGTTTCCCGTACCATCGGTTAAACACGACCTCCTATCGCACTTGCATAAGTCTCCAACACTTATATATGAGAACTATGTCGTTGTGCCCTCACAACGCACACAAGTGCAATACTAGCCTATTCCGCATTATCGATGTCCAGTCTCGATAATACTACGGCTAGGGATATTTAATGATTAATCCTTCGTGGACTGATACTGTCTCATATCATCTCAATCCAGGAACTAATCATAGGGACCTCTCTTCATTTATATATCTATGGTGATCTAATCACAAATGATGAGAGTGCAATTTCCTAATTACATAGTTAATTTGCTACAACAACACAATGATCTGTGCAAATAGTGACGTATGGGTCATATTATCCAACAATCTCCCACTTGGCACGTAGCGAGTCACTCAAGTGTCCAACATTGAACTATGTACGGTTCGCTCAAATTGCTGAGGAAAGGTTTTCGTCAGCGGATTTGTCCGATTATCGTCTGACGCGATTTATACGATCATCACATCGCCACGATGTATGATCCGAACGAATCAGATGATATAGAAGTATATATCGGATCGTCGATGAGACCTTTAATTCCTTAGCATGTGCTGACGCCTAGCTCAGCTGCTAATGAACTATATTTAATCTAATTAGATTTATTTTTGACCCAAATGGCTTCTATTGCTGCCTCAGCTGCAGTAATAATCCGCATTTGTTGTTTATTCGGCAACAGTTATCTTGCTCGGAATATTTCCAGCTCACTGTCCCGTTATTCAAACTTTATAGTACCGTAGTTTTTAATTGTTTGGAAACTTGCAGCAGTGATCCCAGTCACTTCAAGTTCTGATTCTCCATAGTTTAAGACAACATCTTTAGTTCTCTAAGATACTAATAGATGTTCTTAACTACAATCCAGTGACTATCACTTGGATTGACCCGATTGTGACTCCATATGCTCGAAGCGTATGAGACACCAATACAAGTACATTTTAAATGTACAATTTCCCAGAGAGTGTTAACAACTCCAAATCTATCCCAGTAGATCTTTATTCCTTGAATAAAGGTTGTTACTCCCCAGAATTCTACGGAGAATTTCTATTTGAAAGAATATCTATGAAAGCCAAGCTTTCAACAATAGCTTTATGGGAATGTCACTGTCAGTGCGCTTTCCCACTAACCTCCTTATATACACAAGAATTATTTCGTTTTGAGTCAAATCATAAACCATTATGATTATTTCAAAACGACAGTTCCAAGAACCTTATGCTTGCACTGATCCAAAGATGGATCGAATAACCCGCAAACCTTGTTTGTCGGTTATATAAAATCGTCAGAATGTTGTAAACATTCTCCAAAAGGTTTCCTTTTGAGGAAAGCGATTTTGATTTGTAACTGACACATTTCATAAATGAAATATACAGTTATCTTCAAGCATCTTCAAAATGGATTTACCATGGCAACAGGTTAAAGGTTGAACCGTTATTAACACAATGTTGATAACGATACCTTTCCGTCAAAAGCCCTGCTTTGTACGTTGGTATGTTGCCTTCCATGTATGTCTTCCTTGAGGACGTTTAATGTACCATAGGCACAATGCCTTGTGGTACAATAACTAGTATCCAAAATAGTTGTTATACATGGAATCCATTTCGGACTCATGGCACTTTGCCATAACAGGGAGTTGATACCTCGTATCACTTCCTCAAAACGTAGTCGGATGGTATACCTTCATAAGATTGACATCTTTATGAGGTTAGATCAGAAACCATACCCTAGTTTTTTATTTTCTGACTCTATCCGATTTACGAGTTTCTTGTGTATTTGAAGATTAATGGTATAGATTCATCATTGATGAACTATTTGTGTCCATTAAGGACTTCGTGCCTTGAACAGTGTTACTCCGATTTTCATCGAGTATCACTATCCTCCCACTGACCACTGCATATCGGTATTCCTCTCAGGAAAAACCGCATGGTGAGCAACAATTACATTGTTCTCATGTGAGATTTACAAGTACTATACTTAAGGTTTCCCTTAGGATAACCTATATTGGCACTTATCCAATTTGGGTCTTATAGTTTGGTATCATCCAAACGTTATGTCTGGCATACCCAAATTATCAGGAACGAGAAACCTCGTTTCTTCCCTGTTCATATCCTATATGATATCTGTCAAACAGATTTATATGGAAACTTATTCTAAATAAGTTTTGCACTGTTAATACATATTCTATTGAAGGAAACAGTAGCTCAGAGCGACTCGTGATAAACCTTATCATGTCCAACAAAATTTGGTTTTTGGTTCGGACACCCGTCTAA
>SKCR01053232.1:0-30375 GCA_019454045.1 Zanthoxylum bungeanum | reverse complement strand
AGTCGACAAGGGACATTCCCCTAGACTCATGTCGAGTCAAAGCATACTCCTGAACTACCGTTTGGTTCAGTCGACAAGGAACATTCCCCTGGACTCATGAACTCCTGAAACTCTATTTCAGTTCGGTCAAAGACACGTACTCCATGACCCTAGATAAATCAAGAAGCTAACCAAAACTTCCTCAGATGCATGCAAACAGAAACCCACGTTTTTGTATATATTTTGGTACGACATTTGGCAGAAGGTAATACACTCTTACGCTCTTTTTTCACATACGACACGGATAACTATACTCTCTAAAACAAAAAATCTTTGACTTAGAGAGTAAGGACAAACTGTATGGGCCAAATTTGGTCCAAGGGTAAAACTGTCTTTCACCTTAAGCCATCAGCATGTTAGGCCCGTAAATAAGGACCAAAGCCCAAAGAATTATGTATTATTTGATTACAATTAAATCATAAAACTAACAAAAAGCATGACCACTCCACCTAACTCTAGCATTAATCACCACCACTCCACTTAACCTAATTCTAGCATTAATCACCCACCACTCCACTTAACCTAATTCTAGCATTAATCCTCACTTACTCCAAAACCATTACCAAATACACCAACATCAGATCATGTTTATCTATAAATATGAAAAGAATACGGGAAGGAAGAATTATTCAAGTCTCATTTTCTCTCACCCTAATACTTCATGCCTCTCAAATCCTTGATCCCCTCATATATTACACGGCCCTCACGGCCAAACAAAGGAAGTAGAGGTAATATTCAACCTTGCTTTCCCACTTTACAAATTTATTTCGTGCCACTGACTTGGGCGTCGGAGTATACCCGTATCCACCACACCGGTGGTAGCCTACTCTCGTCCACTCTACTTTGTTTTTTGCAGGATTGCTAGTGCCCAACTTAACAAATTCTGATTGAGGACCCTTGACGCATTCCGGAGTCCACACTTTTTAGTTAGGGATATGATTTGATTTAATTAGGAATGTGAATTATTTAGATTTATTTAATTTAGGCATGTGATTTATTTAAATTCAATTTGATTTGATTTAATTTGTGACATGTGTTTTAAATGTTATAATTAGGGATTTGATTTAATGGGCTTGGGCTAAGGATGTTGTTTTAAAATGAAGGTCCAACAAGCGAACCCGCAGCTACTCCAGCGAATTAAATCCAACAATGTGTCAATTCTTGACTATTCCCTTCCAACGTCCGTTTCCCGCGGCTTTCAAAATAAAGAGGTAACGTCTCCATACGAGACTCATCATCGGGACTTATATGCAAAAATACAGTGCCTACAGTCTCCCCCACTTTGATGGGACTTGTGCAGTGTGTAACAGTGACAATCCTATCAAAGTTATGCGCAATGCATTTTCACTTACCTGGCTCGCCAGCTGTCACATGGTTTGCCTGTTGCTCTGAACTGAATTTGATGATGTGCCATTCCTGGCTTGCTAAACCCCATAGCTAGGGTGTCACGGTAGTCCACAATAGTCCTCGATAGTCCACAATACTCCACGGTAGTCCACATAGTCCACGGTAGTCTACAACACTTTACGATAGTCCACGGTAGTCCTCGGTAGTCCACATAATCCCCGATAGTCCACATAGTCCATGGTAGTCCTCGGTAGTCCACATAATCCATGGTAGTCCACATAGTCCACGGTAGTCTACAACACTTTATGATAGTCCACGGTAGTCCTCGGTAGTCCACATAATCCCCGGTAGTCCACATAGTCCATGGTAGTCCTCGGTAGTCCACATAATCCATGGTAGTCCTCGGTAGTCCACATAATCCACGGTAGTCCACACCATCCTCATAGTCCACATAGTCCACGGTAGTCCACGGTAGTCCTCGGGTAGTCTACATAATCCACATAGTCCATGGTAGTCCTTGGTAGTCCACATAGTCCACGGTAGTCCTTGGTAGTCCTCGGTAGTCCACGGTAGTCCTCGGTAGTCCACACAATCCTCATAGTCCACATAGTCCACGGTAGTCCATATAATCCACATAGTCCACGGTAGTCCTTGGTAGTCCACGGTAGTCCTCGGTAGTCCACATAGTCCACGGTAGTCCACAAAATCCTCATAGTACACGGTAGTCCTCGGTAGTCCATGGTAGTCCTCGATATTCCACACAATCCTCATAGTCCACATAGTCCACGGTTGTCCACGGTAGTCCTCGGTAGTCCACATAATCCACATAGTCCACGGTATTCCTCGGTAGTCCACACAATCCTTATAGTCCACAATGTCGTACATGGCGTGTTAAACCCCGTACCTAGGGTGTCGCGGTAGTCCACAATGTCGTACCTGGCGTGCTAACCCCGTACCTAGGGTGTCGCAGTTGTCTGGATGCCGTACCTGGTGTGCTAATCTGATGTCTCCATACCCGGAGTGTTGTACCTGGCTGATCTGATATCTCCATACCCGGAGTGCCGTACTCGGCTGAACTGATCTGATGTCTCCATACCCGGAGTGTCGTACCTGGCTGAACTAATCTGATGTCTCCATACCCGGAGTGCCGTACCTGGCTGAACTGATCCGATGTCTACATACCCTGAGTGCCGTACCTGGCTGATCTGATATCTCCATACCCGGAGTGTCGTACCTGGCAGAACTGATCTGATACCTCCATACCCGGAGTGCCGTACCTAGCAGAACTGATACTGAACTAACGTGGGCCTCGCCTCCAGAATGCCATACCCGGCAGAACTGATACTGAACTAATATGGGCCTCGCCACCAGAATGCCAGACCTGGCAGAACTGATGTTGAATTAATGTGGGCCTCGCCCCCAGATTGCCATAACCGGCTTTACTGATACTGATAATGACGTGGGCCTCGCCCCCAGATTTCCATACCTGGCAAGACTGCTACTTATGCTAATGTGGGCCTCGCCCCCAGATTGCCATACCCGGCTTTACTGATACTGATAATGATGTGGGCCTCGCCCCCTGATTGCCATACTCGGCAAGACTGCTACTGATGCAAATGTGCGCCTCGCCCCCAGATTGCTATACCCGGCTTTACTGATACTGATAATGATGTGGGCCTCGCCCCCAGATTGCCATACCTGCAAGACTGCTACTGATGCAAATGTGGGCCTCGCCCCCAGATTGCCATACCCGGCAAGACTGATTCCGATGATGATGTAGTGGGCCCTCGACCTTGGGACGCATCTCGGAATTGCGACAGATGTGTGGGCTCTCGACCCTGAGTCACATCCTAAAAGTGATTATGTAGTGGGCCCTCGACCCTGAACTGATACTGATGTGTGCCTCGCCCCCAGTCTGATACCGATGTGGGCCTCGACCCAGACTGATACTGATGCGGGCCTCGCCCTACACTGATACTGATGTGGGCCTCGCCCCAAACTGATACTGATGCAGGCCTCGCCCCACACTGATACTGATGTGGGCCTCGCCCTGAGACTCATCCCCAAAACTGATGCTGATGTGGGCCTCGACCCTGGGACTCATCCCCAAAATCGATATTGATGCCAATGTGGGCCTCAACCCTTGGATTCATTCCCGAAATTGCTGACAAAGTGGGCCTCGACCCTGGGATCCATTCCCGAAGCTGCTGGTAAGGTGTGCCTCGGCCCTGAGATTCATTCCACTGGGATTCATTACAAAACTCTGACAATGTGGGCCTCGACCCTGGGATTCATTCCCGGATTCATTCCAAAACTCTGACGATGTGGGCCTCGACCCTGGGATTCATTCCCGGATTCATTCCAACTCTGACGATGTGGGCCTCAACCCTTGGATTCATTACAAAACTCTGACGACGTGGGCCTCTGTCTTGGGATTCATTCTAAATTCTGACGACGTGGGCCTCGGCCCTGGGATTCATTCCCTGGATTCATTCCAAATTCTGACGATGTGGCCTCGGCTCTGGGATTCATTCCCTGGATTCATTCCAAATTCTGACGACGTGGGCCTCGCCCCTGGGATTCATTCCCTGGATTCATTCCAAATTCTGACGACGTGGGCCTCGGCCTTGGGATTCATTCCAAATTCTGACGACGTGGCCTCGGCCCTGTGATTCATTCCAAAATCTGACGATGTGGGCCTCAGCCCTGGGATTCATTCCCAAAACTGGTACTGATGCGGGCCTCGACCCTGTGACTCATCCCCAAAACTGACGATGTGGGCCTCAACCCTAAGACTCATCCCCAAAACTGAAACTGATATGGGCCTCAACCCTGGGACTCATCCCCAAAACTGAAACTGATATGGGCCTCAACCCTGGGACTCATCCCCAAAAATTAAACTGATATGGGCCTCAACCCTGGGACTCATCCCCAAAGCTACTACTCATATATTGCTGATTCTGGTTGGCTTTTCTTTGTCGCTTTCTCTTTTTCTTCTTTGAAACCTGTGAATACAAAATAAAACAAACACAAATAGGAATGCAAAAATACGTTACGTGTATGCATGCATCTATGAATGAAGTTCCTATTCCGTTGGGTTAGGTCTTCCACCAGTCTCCAGGTGATCGCTCACTCTTCTCTCTGGTCTCATGATTCAATATCTTGTTATGTCTCGGATTCGCGACGTGGTAGGTTGGTCGCCCCAGTCTCGGTTTAACTTTCTGCTCTCTGCTGTTTGCACTTAGTCAAGGTAAACCACATGGTGGGGCCTTCCATATCATTATAATATATTACATGCTACAAAATAGTCCCAATAGCTATACATATAATTGTCCTAAAAAATGATCAGTAATGAAACCATAGAGCATTCAAAACACTCAATGCAACTGAAATCTGAGTTTTTGAATAAATGATCTAAGCCAGACTCAAAGTGTGTTTGTGCAAAGGTTCTTTCACAGCTTAATCCTTAGGTAAGCTAACTCGATGATTTCGTTTCAAAAAATCGGGATCGATGGGTCAAACCAACCTAGATGTCTCAGTTATGCTCTGCAATTGCTTTTTCGTGCTCAATGTGGTATGGCTTTATTTTTCTTTTCTTTTGTCTCTCTTTTTTCATTTTGAACTTCATTTTGAACTTCATTTTTCTTTTTTTTTCTTTTTTTTTTTTTTTTTTCTTTTCAACACACCTACCCTTTAAGGTAGCATTTCTCCTCATGGTGGTCCTAATACTCGCTCATGGGTAGCTTCACGCTTATCGGTTATATGTTGTTCAATTTTGTTTCTTAGAGACTTTTCTTTTATTTTCAACCATACCACAATCATAACATAAGCAAATCAAGGTAGACATCTAAGCAAACAGTCATTCACCGACCTACAATTTCATCAACTAGTCACTTTGCTAACTACTCATGATTTCACTGCTGAGAACCATAATCAAGTGTTTACGAGTCTAACATAGATCAAATACTCAAATTATCAGATAAAAGCACGTCAAGGGTTTATTGTTTCCAAGGTTTCACCCTAAAGCAATCAATTTCATCATCGGACTTATGTCTAACTATAAAGGACTAAAAAACAAACAAATTTTTTTCCCCTTTTTCTCTTTTTTTTTGAGGCCCCCCTAATGGTCTTTCTATCCTTGTCGTAATGTTTTCTGTTTCTCGGCTTCATTTTCCCGGCATCCATGTTTGTTAAACTCATCTTGACAAATTATTTTTTTTCTCTCTAACCCAACATATATCTATGATGGCTTTTAAGACATATGGGTTAACATGATGCGTGTATGAATGAGATGCATGAAATGCGTGCGATGCATGGACTGTATAAGTCGGCCCATTACCATTTTAGAGTATTCAATCATACTATTGCGAGGTGCAAACTTGTCCCAGTTGAAAAGGCCCAACAGGTTTACACTTTGCGATAACATGGCTAAACAACTTCAAATGATAAGAAGCCCACACATAAAGTGGCCCTTCGTCATTTTAGAAGCTTTTGGCCCAACTGTCAAAGGACACGAACTCGTCCCAGTTTAAATGGCCCAACAAGTTCACATCTTCTGACAAAAGGTCCAACTGGATCCAAATGACGACGGTCCAAAACATAAACACAAAATAAATAATTTCTATTAGTTCTACGACTAAGGTTCTCATGTGGGTTTGCAGGAGTGCGGACAAAGGCTCTCGTTGACAAAGGATTGCACACAACTAGGACTCCCCACTCAAGGGTTCAAGCGACCAAGTGAGCGCACCTTTTTTTATACCATACGGTACGTGCCAACGGGTTAAGGTGCGTGACTGACTGTCAAATGGATTTCCCATTGTAGATTCCCCAGAGGGAGGGTGGAGCGAACTCTCTTAAATACCCAAGCCTCTTAGGCTCTTATCGCTTGGTGACATGAATAAACAACGAGTCATCCAAATTAGTCCATCACAGTAGCTACGAGTACATGATTATCTAGGTGCCTTCACAGCTTTTCCTCGTAGAAAGGTAGTGAATGAAGGAAGACACCAAACCATTACCAAGCTTTAATAATGCCTTTGATTAAACCCCTTTCAACCCACAATAGACACGGTTAACTAAAGCACAAATCATAAACATCACAAGACATGATTTCGGGGTCAATTCTCTATCCCCAGTGGAGTCACCAGACTGTAGGACACATAAATCGGCAATGCTGTTCTAGGCTCACGGCCTAGTTGGGAGTACGAAATAACATGGAGTCGCCACCCGGTGTGAACCGGGATAAAGATTTAAGGCCGCACTCACCCCTCGCAAGGGAAGACCTCAAACCGTTGGGTTCGGAACGGTCCCTTACTTATGTCACTTGTGATGATATGATTTGTGCAATAAACTAACCGAATCTATTCAACATTCACGCTCAAGGGTAATCTACGTCTAATATGCATTCATAAAAATAACTCCTAATCTAAGTTTGCATGCTTGAAAGTAAGTCTTTAAATGGTAAACACACGATATCACACAATGAGCACATTGAACCATTGAACCAAAATAAACCAATAACTATTTAAACATAAACATAAACTAAACAAAATATCATGCATAAAAATAACATAATCATGCTTTGAAAATAAATAATAAACTAGGCTAACTCATGCTTAAATAACAAATAAATAATCTACGAACTATAACATGCTCAAATATAAGTTTGGATGAGATGAAATACGTGTCTCTTAAGTGGTACGTGGCGTTGTATCCCGAGTACAAACCGCACTACCGTCCATCGG
The DNA here is from genome assembly GCA_019454045.1 of Zanthoxylum bungeanum. Lineage (NCBI taxonomy): Eukaryota > Viridiplantae > Streptophyta > Magnoliopsida > Sapindales > Rutaceae > Zanthoxylum > Zanthoxylum bungeanum. The sequence continues at coordinate 23,245 of SKCR01053232.1, read as the reverse complement.
ATTCGGCTACGGAATTTACGTCTGGGTTTCCATCCTATATACCACAAAAGGGAATACATATTCCGCTCATCCAACAATCACATCATGCTTCAAACGACTCCCATGCGATAATATTTTTGAAATAAACAAAATAAACGAAAGAAAATAAATAAAAAGGTGCCCTCAGGTCTAACCTCTTTTGTCGTCTCTCGAAAGGGCGTTACACGGCCGTCAGAATGGTTGATGTTCCGCAACTTTTCTGGTTCGCTAATCCAACATTTTTCCTCGCTGTTTCGCTGTCCGGGCTGCTGTTTTCACTCCGTTTCACTGCTGTTTTCGTTGTATTTTTTGGTCACTATTTTTTAGTAATTTAGGGGACTGTTTTGGCGTGTTTGGAGGGGTAATGGGCTGGTGTTTTATGCGGTTTTAAGGCTAAGGTCTGGGCAGTTTATTGTGCAGTTTTGGTGGAGGGATATGCGGCAGTTTGGGTGGTGTTTTGCAGCAGTGTAATGGGGAGTTTTTGATGGTTAATGTGCGGCAATGTGGACTAGTAATGAGGGTCAATATGCGGCTGATACGTTAAGGGGAGTAGGTCTGTGTAAGTGTATGCTTATGGCGTGGATTGAAGGCTGAATGTTTGCATCGGTGAGCTGTATTGAGGGTAGTGGACGTTGCTCTATGTGGGCTGTTATTGACGTGCTGAAGCAAGTGATTTGAGGCGTTGAGTGCTAGTGGCGTTTTGAGGGTCTTGGTCTGCTGCTCACGTGAAGCCTACTGGACGTGTGGAGGGGAAAAAGGCAATATGTGAGTGGAGGGTGCAATTAACGTGAGTGAGAATAGGCTTTGAGTGAGTGTGTGAAAGAGATTGGCAGCAGTGAAGGTTTGTGTGTGGGGGGATTTTGCGTCAATGGGTGAAGGGTTTTTTGGTGGATGCTTCTTCACGGCAATGAGAGGTCTTTTGGGCGTGAGTTGCTAGGGAGTTTTTGGTGTGTTTGTTGTGAGATTTAATTTGATTTATGCATGTGATTGATTTAAATTTAATTTGATTTGATTTAATTTATGACATGTGTTTTGAATGTTTTAATTAGGGATTTGATTTAATGGGCTTGGGCTAAGGATGTGTTTTAAAACGGAGGTCCAACAAGCGAACCCGCAGCTACTCCAGCGAATTAAATCCAACAATGTGTCAATTCTTGACTCTTCCCTTCCAACGTCCGTTTCCCGCGGCTTTCACAATTAAAGAGGTAGCGTCTCCATACGAGACTCATCATCAGGACTTATATGTAAAAATGCAGTGCCTACACTTGCGCTGTAGCTTAGCTCAGCTGCTAACAGAACTATATCTAATCTAATTAGATTTATTATCGACCCAAATGGCTTCTATTGCTGCCTCAGCCGCAGCAATATTCTACTTTGTTGTTTATTTGGTAACAGTATCTTGCTTGGAAGATTTCCAGCTCACTGTTCCGTTATTCAAACTGTATAGTACAGTTTTACGACTTACAGTCGTTTATTTATCGGGTAGGAAACTTGCAGCAGTGATCCCAGTCACTTCAAGTTCTCATTCTCCATAGTATAAGACATCATCCTTAGTTCCTCTAAGATACTCAATGATGTTCTTAATATCAATCCATGATTATCACTTGGATTGGCCTGATTGTGACTCCATATGCTAAAAGCGTATGCGACATCAGGTCGCGTACATTTTTCAATGTACGCATTCTCGGAGATTATCAACAACTTTAAATCTATCCCAGTAGATCTTTATTCCTAGAATAAAGGTTGTTTCTCCCAAGAATTCTACGAAGAATTTTCTCGAAAGCCTAGATTTCACCGATTATTTTATGGGAATATCATTTCCAAGAAATGATATGTCATCATATTATTGGACATTACTGTCAGTGCGCTCCCACTAACCTCCTTATATACACAAGAATCATTTTCGTTTTGAATTTTCCAAGAATCTAATGCTTGCTTCAATCCAAACATGGATCGAATAACCTGCAAACCTTGTTTGCTAGTGATGTACGAAAAAATCTTCAGGATGTTATAAACATCCTCCAAAAAGGTTTCCGTTAAGGAAAACGGTCTTGGCATTCAGCTGCCACATTTCATAAATGAAACATGCAGCATTAGCAAGCATTATCCAAATGGATTTACCATGGCAACATGTAAAAGGTCTCGTCATAATCGACACAATGTTGATAACGATACCTTTTCGCTACAAGCCTAGCTTAGTACGTTGGTATGTTGCCTTCCATGTATGTCTTCCTTGAAGACTTATATAGTACCAATAGGCACAATATCTTGCGGTACATTAACTAGTATCCAAACTCGGTTGATATACATGGAATCCATTTTGGATTCATGGCACTTTGCCATAATAGGGAGTCGATACCTTGTATCACTTCCTTATACGTAGTCAGTTGGTATTCCTCAATAAGATTGTCATCTTTATGAGGTGAGATCAGAAACCCATACCCTAGGTTGTTTTATGACTCTCTTCGACTTACGCGGTTCTTGTGTATTCGAAGATTACTGGTAGAGTTTCATCTTTGATGAACTATTTTGTGTTCCATTAGGAATTGGTGCCTGGAATAGTATTACTCTGATTTTCATCGAGTTTTACTTTCCTCTCACTTACCACTGCATATCGGTATTCCTCTTAGGAAAACCGCATGGTGAGCAACAATTACATTGTTCTCTAGTGAGTTGTATAAGTACTATACTTTGGTTTCCCTAGGATAACCCACAACTTAGGCACTTATCCGATTTAAGTTCTAGTTTGGTATCATCCAAACATATGTCTAGCATTCCCAAATCATCAGGAATGAGAAAACCCGGTTTCTTTCATGTTCATATCTAATATGAAGTTTGTCAAACATATTTTTATGGAACCTTATTCAAAATAAGTTCTGCACTATTAAATGCGTATCCTTTGAAGGAAATGGTAGCTAAGAGCGACTCATGATTAACCTTATCATGTCCAACAAAATTCGGTTACTCAGTTCGGACACACCGTCAATTGACATGTTCCGTGATGAGTCCTTATTGAAAGAATACTATACTCTTTCAAGTATATGTGAAACTTATTGCTTAAGTATTTTCATCATGGTATAACCGTGATGTTTTAATACTTTAGCCGATCTGTTTGTCTATTTCATGTCGAAACTCTAAAAGTTTCCGATTTGTGTTTTAAAAGAAACACATAACCATAACGCGATGCCACATCCGTAAAGGTCATGAAACATTCATATCCACATCTAGCCTAGCTAGACATGGGCCCTCTTGCTTCACTATGAACTAGGGCTAACAAATCAGTGGCATTTGCACTTTTACCAAGTAAATAATGTTTTAAGCATTTTGCTTAATGAACTAGATTCGTAGACATTATTTAAATAGAATCAAATCCGTCCTAGTATCCACTCTTCAAAAGTGTGGATATACGAGTCTTGTTTAATTGTGTCCCAGATCTGTTATTCACATCTAATGTGTTTATCTCAATATCATCTTTATAAAATAAAACACTTAGTGTTTTAGAATATAAAGGTATATCCGCAACGAATTATACTCTGATATAGAGATAATGTTCCTAGTAAAACTAGTTACATTCTAACAGTTTCCTAATTTAAGTACACACCCGAAGGATAGTTCCTAAACTTAGGTCTCTATGGTTAAAACAGCGATTTTCATCCCGTTTCCGATTCACAGATTAATCTCAACTGAAGTCGGTATCCTTCTCATAGCAGATTCTGCACACCAGTACATTTTTATATACCACATCCAGTATCTAAAATCCAATTTTAATACTAGCAGTGAACATATTTATGACAAACATATTTGAAGTCAGAGCCATGCCCGTCTTCAATTCCTTCATGTCTGCTTTGTCTAAACGGCAGTCAAGCTTCTGCGATTCCGTTTGCCACAATTTAGGCAGACATTTTGGGATATGTCCTTTATCTTCCCAGAAGATTATAATGATTTTACCTTTGCCCTTTATCTCACTCCAGAAGCCTTTGGCCAAGCCTTGGCCTTCTAGAGTATCGAACTAAGGTGCGCCTTGCGCTACTTGCCTTATTGCAAACTTTGGCTTTGTCTCCTTGAGAATAGCCATTAACTCTCCAAGAGTTTTTTATTGCAATTTGTTCTTCTAAGATCTAAGAATAGATCTATGAAGATCCTTCAATTTCATTATCATACTATAAGGATCTAATCCTTAATTCTGATTAAGAAATTAAGGAGTCTAATGCAGCAAGCATAATGGATTAAGCACTAAAGTTATCATTACATGAATATTCCAAATATCATGCTCTACTATTTGCTTAACTTCGGGCTTAGGCCTAAGATGTTATTTTATCAAATAAAGTAACTTATTAGTTTCCAGGATCATCCTGAAATTATATTCCCAATTTGAAAATTAAAGTCGTTTAAATACATTTTCACCAGGATTATGTTTTAAACACTAATCTTTCAATTATCTTGATTCTAATAGTCCAACTATTTAATCAACGATTTAGGTACTATTTATTATAATGATTACTATAGTCCAACTATATAATCAACTATAATTTAATAGGTTAATTCAATTAAATTGATTACTATAATCCAATTATAAAATCAACTATTAATTGAAATAGTTAATTCAAATATGTTGATTACTATAATCCAATTATATAATCAACTATAATGAATTAGTTTGAATACAGTCCAACTGTTTATTAAAACAACGATTAAATATTAGTCCAACTAATAAATAATTGATTTTGACGAATGATATTGATATGAGCGCGTATAGCAAGTTACTAAACGAATATTGCAAATTTAATACTTGCCTTCCACTATTTTTCGGCCTCTAACCCTCTGTGGAGTACTCGGGAAATCTTGTTTCCTAGTGGGCTAAGATCCCGTTAAATGTCACACAATCTTGACTTTGGCCAACAAATTGTATGATAATTAACTAGGTAGATCTCTAAGATCAATTGGATCTCATCCAATTCCTAGATCCAGTAGGTGGACATCCAAGTCCGAAACATATATCTTATATATGCCAATATATCCAATATATTGCCTAACATTTTTCCTCTGAATCAACTAAGCCTTGGCTTTGGCACAACAAACTTAGTGATCCCAGTTAAGTGGAACCCATTGACCATGGAAAGCTTCGTAATCAATGTCGATGGACAAGAAGTGATCTTGACTTTGGCCAACAAATCACAACTTGGACAAGACACCAATATGGAACAAAGCCTTCGTGATTCAAACACATCCTCGACGGACAAAGGCATTGACTTTGGCCAACAAACCAATGCCAGTCTTGGATCTTGAGTAAGAACCACTCAATGGAAGGAAAAACGCTTAATATTTTGTGAGGGTTTTTCGCGTGCAAATTGGCAACCAATTTATTATCTTTGTTAAGGTCTCATCATCATACACCCTTAAACATGCATTCTAAACACATAATAAGGCGCATATAAATAAAATAATAATGATATGTGGATGGATACTTAACACATTGATCCTAGATCATAACTCTCTCTTTCCTCTCTCCCGCTAGCACAAGTATTACTTCTACCCGTTACATAACACTTCTAAAGAAACCTCATTTACATTCAGGGGAATAGGTGAGAAGAGAAATACATAGAGTCAAAGAGGTAATAGGCTGGACACGCAGGTCCAATTAATAAATTCTAAATTTATTACAACAATTTCCAAAATTGCCCCACCCATCTAATATCCATCCGATATACATTATTCATGCATCGCAACCATGTATTCACACAAGCATCTTATCAATCAATCTAATCCAATTAATTAATCTGATAATTAATGACCATCCAATGTTCAAACAACGATTTGATTTTGAGCGAGTCAAACTCGTTTTGCGAATAAGTACTCAAAGTACGAATTCTTGAATTAAATTAAACTACATAATTAAATCCAATTCAATTTGTATTTAATACTAATTCACTATTTAATTCCAATTAAATAATACACTTTATAAATAAACCTTTACGACTTAAATTCCAAATTTAATCGTTACGGGTCTCAAAGCCCGATTAACATCCAATGTTTTCAATTTAAAGTCCAATGGGCTTTCAATTAATTTCTTAAGGCATGGACTTTTGGTCAACTTGGGTCAAACCCAATAACCAAAGCCCAATCAAGGAATAACCCCATAAGCTTTTAATCAATTTAGGCCCATTAGGCCCAATTAAAATATTAAAGGTCCATTAGTCATAATTGGACTTTATGGATTCGGTTTTGGGCCTAATTGGATCCAACCAATTTGCCTAAACCAATCTTGGTACAACCAAGCCCAATAAGTCCAATTACAACTTTTCAAGCCCAAATCCAATTAAGCCCAAATAATTAAATTACAAAAATTCCAATTTCACAATTTAATTACCCTAAAGTGTATAGCATAATTAATTACCCAAATCAATATTTCCAAAACACCAATTAGCCTAATTAATCATGCTCATTAACAACAATTAGTGTCCAACACAATTGATCAAAATCAAACCCATTTTACATGCATACATGTCTCGGCAATTTTGGGCAATTTTATGTCCAATTCGAATTCAATCCAATTAAATCCAATTCAACATAATCAACATTCCCAATTATTTTCAAGTCATCCAATGAATCAAAAAACCAAAAATCCCAGACATTAGGGCTATGTCATTCTCGGCCAAGCCTTAATTTTGGGCAAAATTTGATCCAATCAATATTTCATGAAATTGATCCAATCCAACTTCAATTAAACATAATTTAAGCATACTCAATCATCCAATTTCATCAAATCATGCTCAAACACATTTTACCCAATTTTAACCCAAATCAAGTTTCATGCTTTTAACTCGCTCTGATACCATTGTTGGGAAATCTCTAAGTCCCGAGGATCGAATAAAGCATAGAAACATACATGTGAATACACGAGGAAGTTGCGGAATACTTACATTGAGCGGTTGAGCGATGCGACGAAGAACAAAACTTCAAGTTTTTCCTTCCTAGAGCTCACGGCAGTCCACTGTTTTGGCAATCATCAATTTTGAGCTCCAAGCTTGATTTGGTGATTCCTTGCTCACAAGTGGGTTTCCCTATCACCTTCGCAAGCCTCCGATGTGTGCTAGTGCCACAAAAATCATCAATTACTTCTCCATGACTCACGGCAGTGAGCTGAAACCAGAAGAAGAAAACTGCCCAAAGGGCGTGAGAGAGAGAGAAGAGTTGAAAGAGTTGTGTTAGTTGAAAATTGATTTCTAAAATCAATTAAAAAATATATACCAAATTTTGTAAAAAGCTTTCCAAAAGTCACACAAAATTTGGCTCCAAAATGGCATTAAATGCTATCAACGACTCACATCACTATTTACATCAATCAATCAATCAAGTGACAAGTTGTCACATCACTCAAAGTGATTAATGATTTGACGCTTGATGTGACTAGTGATTTGACGCTTGATGTGACTTGCGTGCCGCACTTGAATTCGAAATGCGAGTGCGCTCACAAACACTCCGGGCTCGGGTTCGCTAATTCCAAATTAACGAATTTTTCGTTGCGACGTAATTAAATAATTATGCCTAGGAAAATCATTATTCACGTCGCTAACGAATTAATTCTAAATTAACTCGTTCGCCCGAATTAAAATCTAATTTCAATTCCGCGTCGAAATCTAATTTCGTATAATATATCGAATATATTATTTTATCGATTAATTCCAAATTAATCGTTATCTCTCTTTATATAATATTTTATCCCAGATAAAATATCTCCGTAATTAATCCCAGATTAATTTTCTCTCTCATTTAATTAATCCCATATTAATAAAGTGTGAGTCATACGTCATCGGTGAATCTTCGGGAAGCGACCCAGGAGATCCCCAGATATGTTGGCAGTAAATCTGGTCGTCGGACTATCCGAACACGTAAGTACCTAGTACTACGTTTGTACCGATTTACAAGACAAGGTTGGCTTCTAGTAAAGCGTCATGCCTCCCCAATTCTCCAGAAATATCCTTACGGGAATATGTGATCTATATCAGGCGTAGTATACGTAGTATTGCGTATTTCGATCCAGCATCGATGTCACATGCTAGGCCTGGGGCTGGAATTGTGTCTGCCCCGTACGAAGCACGTATCAGATCTCTAGTAACTAGTCTATATAATCGGATAAACATGACCTAGTCATTTTATCCCGATAGCTGCAGCATATAAGAGAACACGTTTCGTATCCTACATGACCATCATCTCCACTATGACTGGAGTGATACTTCCGTCTTGACATCACACCCAACACACTACGATTCTCAATATACCCAGCAGAGGCGTACACAGAACCTGTTAAAGCCCTGGACGACCTAAAACCAAAGCATATTGATTGTCGCAAGTATTAGCGATGCAAGTCTCAGGTTAAGACCAAATACACCTACCCTGATTTCGGACTTCCATAGACACATAGTCATACTACCAATGGAATTCCGATGGGTCTATCCAAAGCGAAGCTGTTTTCCGTACCATCGGTAAAACACAACCTCCTACTACACTTGCATGAATATCCTATACCCAAATATATGAGAGCTATGCCGTTATGCCCTCACAACGCGCACAAGTGTAATACTAGTCTATTCCGCATTATCGATGTCCAATCTCGATAATACTACGACTAGAGATATTTAATGATTAAACCTTTATGGATTGATACTGTCTCATATCATCTCAATCCAGGAACTAATCATATGGACCTTTCATCATTTATATATCTTTGGTGATCTAATCACAAATGATAAAAGAGCAATTTCATTTGTCACATAGTTAATTTATACAACAATACCATGATCTGTACAAATAGTGACACTATGGGTCATAACTGTCCAACAGTTCGTTGGGTGTGGACTGATGCACTCGTTAATCAAGTGCGTATCAAAATAGAATCCATCAGCTCGTATTTGTACCATAAATGGTTAAGGTATCCATGTGAGTAAGTCACGATTCTTAAGACTTTGGCCAAATCCAATCACCTAGGGTGGATCACATATATCAGAAGTGGTGTTCTGATTAGTTGTAAAGAATCGTGGACATGTTGACAATATGAGATGTGTGTCTCGGAAACTTGACGGTATAATCTATGTTTCCTAAGCCCAACTCGGATAGCCTACGATGAAGGAATTGTTAAGAATATGTGATGTCATTCACTTGTATAGTTCAAAAAGGTCGTTCTTGTTCTTCACGAATTCGGAGGTGGCCGAATTACGTACATATAAGCTAGGCTTATATGACGAACGTGTCTGGACTTAGAGAGTCCCACAATATAAAGTGTACTCGTTGAGTACTTGGTAGCCGATAATATTTGATAATAAATAATATTTGATATTATAATTATCAATTAAAAGAATTAAGTGTTATTAGATAACATTAATTAATTATTTTGACTTAATTGGATTAATCCAAAATCACACAAGGGATTTATTGTAATTTCATAAATATCTCTACCATTGGATGATATTTTGGTAATTATAAATATGTAATTATAGGTGTATTTGGCTTGATTTAATTGATCGAATCCATTTGTAAAACTTTATCTTGATTTAATTGAATTAAATCAAATTGGTAGACAAATGTGATTAGTCACACATAATTATACATATTTGGACAAATTGGATTAAACCCACCTAAAAGTTGATTAAGACTTTTATTAATTAAAAATTTCATAAGTTTTGCTATAAAAAGCAAGCTTGAATAAGTTTTTAATTAAAATTGAGCTTAAGAAAGTTAAGCTTGTGAAAGCTAAAACAAGCAAGATTTAGAATATATTAGTCTAAGTAAAAGGAGTGTTTGGAGAAGCTTTGGAAGTTTTCTACAACATTTCAATAAGGAGAAATCAAGATTGGATTTTGAAATCAAGTTTCCTAGCATTGGAATCAAGATTGGATCTTGGAGTCAAGCTTGCTAACTTTAGAAGTTCTCTATAACATTTCAACAAGGAGAAGAAGATTAGATCTTGGAATCAAGCTTACTATGTGAGTTTGATCTTCTCTAAAACTATGTTTTCATTATTGAGTTGTATTTATTAATGAAGCATTTAGTGATGTATTATGTATTGGATATATAATAACATAATTTGATGTTGAAATTAGGCTAATGAATTGTGTATGGATATTTTGGAAGCATAAACACGATATGCTTGTGATTGGGTCAAAAATATTTGTGTTGGACATGGAACATTAAATTAGAGTTTGGAATACTAGATGATAGCTTGGAGCTATGACTACCATTTTAGAATCATTTGACCACCTTTGAGTGATCTAGAATTGTTCATGAGTCACTTTATTGTGGGATTCTATTTTGATTTATTTTTTGAGTGCATATATGTATTTAGAATACATGTATGTTTGTTGTATAACATATGTTGATGTTGGTTTTTATGTTAAAATTGGACTTTTATGTGTATTGAAGTGTTTGGAGAAAATTGAAAGTGTTTAGAATTGGTTTAAAGGCAAAAATATTCTATGCTAACATTTTACACAAGTCATCGTCGAGACATTGATCTCCAGTGTTGCGACACTGAACTCTTAGAGCTTCGGGCAATACGACGCTCACCCTTGCACGTCATGACGTTGAACATTCGCAGATTGGGCGTTGCGACTCCCAAACCCGAACGTCTTGACACGCCGACATTTACTACCTATGAGCGCTGAAATTTCATTTTTTCTATTCCGGAGTTTCTGGACTCCGATTTAATCCCCATTTTTTTCCCTACGGAATCGTAACGGAATATAGTATTCTATAAAATATTTTAAAAATACACATATCTTTGAGATCCATGGGTTAGACCCACTTCCATCGCACGAGGCACCGATCCGACCCTATAGGTCCCATATCTGTCCCAACAATATCACCATCAGGTGAGGCGAAATAGGGGTGGGTAAATGCTACTCCTCTAAACTTAAGATGTGTAGAGACTTGGCTCTGATTACTATAAGGGGACACTTTAAAATCACAGTAAGCAAGTCGACGACAACAAGATTTGGAGCTCGTTGTACTGGTCTACATCGTTGTTGCCAAGTTATATAGACTTCAAGACTTTGATGCGCAACTTCAAAAACTTTGATAATGCAGACTCAGTAAGGTATTTAGAAGAGTCTGTAGAGTACAATAAATGGGCAATGACATAGTTTTCAAGCAGAAGAAATAATATGATGACAACAAACATTACTGAAAGTACGAACGCATTGCTTAAAGAAGCTTGAACACTTATGGTACTTAGTTTACTTAAATATATCAGTATGACATTTCAGAGATAATTTTTTGATAAAATAGAATCAGAAGAAAAGATTTCAACTCCATTGACCCCGTGGGCGCATGCAAAATTAGAGAAATGTATAATGAAATCACATTGAATGTTCGTATCACCAGCTAATCGCTATGAGTTTGAGGTCCGTGGTGGAAACAAAATTGAAATTATCAACATAAAGGAGAAGACATATACGTGCAAAAAGTTTGATTTAGAACAAATTCTGTGTGCACACGTATTGGCTGTATCTGCGACTGCTAGAATTAAACGCTCTTGTCTTTGGTGTAAGATGTACACGACAACCACCATTTGTGTTGCGTATGCAGAAACTATCCATTCTGTTGGTGACCAATCTGATTGGGTCTTGGCAGAAGAGTTATCATGTATAATAATATTTCTTTGTTCTTTGGAAAAACATTCAAAAATATTTTTAACTAATGATTTTCAATACAAGTTTGAATGTATTGCCATCAAATGAGCATGTTTCGACGGGACAATCGAAAATAAATAGAAGACCGTCATAGGACGAACAAATAGTGCAAGTAATATGCGGTCTATATGGTGAATGTGGACACAATAAACGTTCATGCATGACTCCTCTTAGCCAAAATCCAAGTCAATAGTAATTTCAACTTATGTAAACAGATTTGATGTATTAGTAATTAATGTTTTTGATTTATATTTTCGAACTTATATATAAAAATCATATGTATTAATAAAAATCATTAACTATTTCTTTCAGCATCAAAATCAATATCGTATCAAATAAAAAATATTTCTGTTTTTTGTAGTGAGAACAAATGGGGAATGCCCGATTTTATAGAAATTTTTTCAAATTTCGGAGATCTGAAGTATTGAATAAAAATAAAAAAATTTAAAATTTTTGGAGATATGAAGTTTTGACTTCAGATCGAATTTTACACTAACTTTGGTGTGTACTTCGGAGAATCTGAATTCTCCGAAATACAACTGGAAATATAAATGGTAAATATTGTAGCTCATTTTGACAAATGAATATATTTTTTTGATTAATTTTATAAATTTCTCTTCTTTCTAACTTTTGGCTATTTAGGCTTAGATGAACACCACTCTAACCTTCTATTAAAGATTAAAGAGTTTGAAATACATTATCTCATGATCCCATCAGCAGTGCTATTTTGTTTGGGCAATTATAAAACAATAGCTTCTCAAAAATGTGATGTTTGTTGTTTGATCTGTTTTGGCAGAATTCAGATAGAATATTGTATTAATATTTTTATATTCTCATTATTAACTTTTGAATAAGGGAGAAATATGACTTGATATAAGTTGGTTTGGATTTAATATTTCCTTATATAGTAATGATATATGGATAAAAAAAATAAAAAAAAATCTATCATTAAAATAATATTGTATTAATTTTTTTTTTAATTTACTCTTAAAATGTGTCCTTTTGACAATAATTTTGTCTCATTTATCAAATTTAAATTATTATGCACTTGTGAAAACTGTCTTTTAATTGAGTGATTCTCTTTTTTTTTTTTTAACATAAATATCTCTGGAAAAAAATAAAAATTCTTTTTTTAATTTTTTTTTATAATTATAAGGATAACAAAATTTCATCCTTTTATAATGTAGTAGGACTAGAAGAATTTCTTAAAAAGTTAATTTCCCATTGATAATTTAGAAATTTATTTTAAAAAAATCATATTTCTCATCACAAATCAAAAATGGGTTGTAAGTCCAAATATATTCTTAACCAATTATCTCCATTTTGGACACTGAGTTTTGAAAACAATTTTTTTTTTTTTAATTTTAAATATACAATTAATTCCGTTTTGATTTGTTGGTGTGCGAATAAAACCACTTATAATCACATTGTGTATGTGGCTAAGAAAATACACTCAGACACATAGACCCGGCCAGCGGTTCGGTTCTGGTTCAGAACCGAACCGAACCGGCCGGTTTCCGATTCCACACTTAAGTGGAACCGGAACCGTAAACCGAACCGGTCGGTTCCGGTTCGGTTACGGTTCCCCTTCCGGTTTTTTTTTTTTAAATAAATTTTAAAAAATAGAAAAAAATTCTATAATCGTAATATTTTTTCAAACCATCACATCATTTTTATAGAATCTTTTTTTATAAAATTCTTTTAACATAAAATCTTTTTTATAGCCAACTCTTGGCTAGTACTTTCTTCATATAAGTGATGTGTGATATTTTTTATTTGGCTATTGTGTCCCACATCGCTTATATGAAGAAGTCAATAACCAAGAGTTGGTTATAAAAAGAATGTGGACATTCATGTTTTAGTATTGCAATTTTAAACCTCATTATTATTAATAAAAAAATTGAGATTTACTTGTGGAACCTTACGGTTCCAAGTAAATTTTTTTTTTTCGGTTCCGGTTGGAATCGCTGGAACCGTTCGGTTCCAACCGGTTCGGTCAGGGTGAGAACCCTAACCGAACCGGTCAGGTTCCGGTTCGGTTCCGGAACCAGAATCGAAACTGGTTGGAACCGGAACCGTCCGGTTCCAACCGGTTTGGTTCCGGTTCCGAACCGGAACCTTGGCCGGGTCTACAGACACACATTCAATTGACAGTCATTTTGCGACTGTTGATAAAAAAAATATAGTTATAATATGATCAAGGTCACAAGGATGACTGATGGTTGATAATGTGATTGATATGATTGAGGTCACAATTATGATTGTGTTCAATGTGACTGAGAGTCGACAATGTGATTGATGTTACAATTGTGATTGTGCTAAATGTGACTCAGGATCGGCAATATGACTCGGGTCACAAATGTGATAGAGGCACACCCATGACTGAATTGTGAGTAACTCAACTGATAGTTATATAGTAACTATAGATAAAAATATGATTATGACTGAGTTCTTTGTGACTTAAGTAAAATGTTATTGTGATTGTCTTCAATGTGAGTAAAGGTCGATAATATAATTGAGGTAAATAATATGACTGAAAATAAGCAATATGACTGAGGTACACATAACTTAACTTTCAATTACCAATATGACGGGTAAAAGTGTGTCTATAACATAGGGTATTGTGAAGTATGTACGACATAACAACTTTAGAACTAATTTTGACCTTATGTAGGTATGAATTTGAAAGGATTTTTTTATGAAAGCTGTAGGTATGTATGTTAAGTGTATGTCTATTTTTACAGATTGTGATTTAGAATCCGGATGAAAGAGATATGAATATTTGAAAATGACTGGCATTAAATTGTTATTCTCTTATAAATGTAACAGTTATTTTTGCTCCAATTTTTTTATCGAAATATGTTGACAATAAGTTTTATTTTAAATTTTATAATTTATAAATCGATAATATGTATTTTTTTTTTATAAAACACTCCATAATTTAAAGGATATTTACGTTTTAAAGTAAGTGTGTGTATATATGTATGTGTGTGTATATATATATATATATATTTGAAACATATACCCCACATATGTCTTAGGTGTGTTTCATTTTCATTTTTATTAATTTCTTGTCTCTTTTAGTAAATTTACACCAATAAAATTAAATATAAATTTTTAAATTTGACTTGAATTAAAAAAAAAACTTCCAGCATAGTTGGATTTTTTTTTTAATAAAAAATACCTTTGAAAATATGATTTACTTGCCAATAAATTGAACTTCTTAAATGGTAATTCTTTAGACTCAATCTGGTCACGGTTCGGTTCGGTTACGGAACCGAACTGAACCGTCCGATCCTACGAGTCCAGTAAATTGGAATCGTAACCAAACTGGTTTAAAATCTGTTCGGTTACGATTCTAACTTCCTGAAATCGTAGAACTGGACCGAATCAGAAAAATCAATTCGGTCCTTTATTTTTGGTGGGAAAAATTGGTTTTGGTTCCAATTTTGGAACCGTAACCTTACGGTTCCATCCAGTTCAGTTTTGGTTCGATTTTAATTTCGCACCGGAACCATAACCGGGTCTACTTTAGACTCTGCCGATGATATTACAGACAACGCTATTTAACTTTTCTCCCTTATAGAAAGCCAAGCCATCTAAAATATCTCTTAAAATATTTTAATATGATCTACACATATGCCAAGTAAGGAAGAAGAAGAACTAAGTTGATATATGAACAGAAATCTAAATTTTATGGAACTTGATGAATCAAAATCTCAAATAGAACATTATGTCATTAAAAGATTCATGTAATCGACCTCATGGAAAATACTTTGTTTCAAGTTTGGTTTGGTTTGGATCTACACATATATCATAATTCTAGGCACAATCTAAATAAATAGAAAATAATGAAAATAAAAATATTAAATACAATATATTTTATCAAAATGATGCGAATGATAAAAATCATATCATTAATGATAAAATAATGTTTCCTAGAAAGAGGGAAGAAGTGTTAGAAAAAACAGAATCAATAAAGTTGAAGAAGACTTTGAACGTGTATTCACTGTCCTTAAAGGAATTATGCCTCCACTATGTTGCTACTGGATTAATGGCAATTCCTTCAGGATATACAAAGCCAAACAGAATTTCTAGATAGCAATTCTAGAAATTCTCTCAAGAACATATAAAGAATTCGTTTATTGCAATAGAGAGATAGAGAAGAAAAATGGATACTTTAAGAATAGAAACACATGTATATATAAAATCTCAAACCTAAAGTCACAAACCTTGGTTATAACACAACCATACACTTGGAAGTTGGAAGCAATTTTTTATTTTAAAAAAAAAAACTCTCAAAAGATAAATTCGAAAATAATTAAATTCGGAATTTACAAAAGTGCTCAAGTGCCAATCTTTGACTTTAAATAATAATATATAATTGTATTTCCCTCCAACAATTTTCCCTCCAAACTTTCCACCACCAATTTGAATTATTAGGTGTGACAAGCCTTTATAAACTTGATATACTCTCAATACACTTCCTATGTGGGATATGAAGTCTCACACATACTTATCACTAACTATACCAACAATCCCCCACTTAGTGATAAGATAAATTTAAGATTTATGCACATAGAAGGTGTCTTTCGACTTAAACCTGCTACTTGTATAGACATATCAAAACCTTGTCGAAAAAATAGTTATATATAGAATATTAAACCATTGTTCCTATATTGACAAGATCAGAAACATTGTACACATAAACCTTACATACTTCTTTTACATGTTCACCGTGAGCATTAGCACCATATAATGGCCTTGTGCTACCTCCTGATTCATAAACACTTACAAAGCTTTATTTTCCAAACTCTGACAGAAGCGGCACCACCTCTAGTGTGTTTGTATAGGTGAAGTCGTAGTTAAATCTTAAATTCAGATTTCTTGGTTCTTGTACACATAAACCTTACACGGTGGACTATAGCACCAGTGAAATAATAATAATACATTTAACTTTGGTGGTGGCGGTAGTTCTGGATATAAGGTGGACTAGGTGACTCGAATATAACCCTAATTTTTTTTTAAAAATAATAATAATAATAATATAATAGATCTCTATTTTTTTTATTATAATATTATGTCATAACTATAACTAAGGATCTCAAAATAAATAAATAAAACTTATCTCACTCCGGGAAATCCGAACATGTGATAGGCAAGAGACGGCTTAATAACTATCACCTGAACCTCTGACATACACAAGACTGTATGCATACTTAATACATATACAAACTAATATTTATGATCAAAACAACACTTAAATACGATCAGGCCTCATGGCCTGACTGACAATGACTAGGAGTGTACTCCTGAACCCGACTCTGACGACGCTGAGTCCCCACTCTCCAGTTGTTTTTGCAGGTCGCATGCCCCGAGCTGGCTTTGGTTGGTGGTTGTGAGTATTGGCAGTTGTGGTTATTGAAAATACACAAAAATGGCTAGCTACACAAAAAACTCTAAAGACAGTTGCAAGATGAAAATCTCTAACTAAATACATTAAGCTTAAAAGGGATTTACTTGAAACACAACTTATTTATCAACATGGTTACTGAACAAAAAAGGGTACACACAAATGACATCTCAACAGTGAATTACAAGCTAAACTTTGCATAGCTTGAATCAACAGTCAACTGTCAAAACTATACAGAGAAACCACAAGGGCAAATTAACACTGGGATCATTCCGCTACCAATAGTTTAACCGGAAAGAAACATTAACTAACTAAATCGAAAGCCTACAATATAAAAGCATTTGCATTGATATCTGAGTGTTGCTCAAATCTTAGATCCAAAATTTACATTTCTTAATT
Source organism: Zanthoxylum bungeanum (assembly GCA_019454045.1). Lineage (NCBI taxonomy): Eukaryota > Viridiplantae > Streptophyta > Magnoliopsida > Sapindales > Rutaceae > Zanthoxylum > Zanthoxylum bungeanum. Next base: position 5,731 of record SKCR01053232.1, on the reverse strand, counting down.
CTTATGGCCTACTAAAGTCCAATATGAGACTCTGTACAATATATAAATTTTCCGAGATAACTGGGAAACACAGTATATCTCAGCAAAAGGAAAGAACATAAAAACCGGGACAAAAAGATAACATGCCAAAGTTAGGCACTCAGGTGCCCAACTCCCATTCAAATAATTCCATTAGAGACGAAGGATCTTCCAGTTAGAGCTGTACACTTGTGTTTTTATGAGAACCTGCAATGTCGAAGATCAATTCTGGTCAATGACTTCAGCTGGCAAGTTCAAGTCAAAAAACCCACCAAGACAATCTTCCTTTCTAGTACGCTTCTGGGAAGAGCATCCACTATCATCTGAACTCCTAGGGCCTGAAGGTTGATCGTGTTCTGAGGTTCCTCCTACAGCATTGCAGCATGTTAGTATGACTTTTATCAGACATGCTATAATAAGACATCACATCAGATGTACAAAATGGAAACTACCAACTACTGTAATTCAACATAAAAACTGCATAAGATCGTTGACGATTATGTGATGTCATATTATTATAGACAAATGCGGAAAAGGCCTATCAACATTACCACTAGTGCCACCATCCAATCGTTGTCGCTTATCAGTAGTACTGGCTTGAGTTTTCCAACAGGTAGGAAGTTCCGATGCCCTCTCAATGCCCTTAGACTTGTAAGGAGCTATATTGTGGGTACCAAGTTGAAGGCAACCCAAAAAATCATTCTCAATGCACTCATACCTACCAGTGATTTTATCAAAACAAGTTTATTTTTTAAAATCCAACAACTTGCATTTTGTTACAAGATATTAATAAAACCAATTATGAAGTTGAGGAAGCAAACTCACATTTTCTTACAGAGGGTATCAGTGATACCGGAAAGATTGATAACTTGCATCCTTATCTCCATAACTTTGTCATCAGGATATTGATCAAATGGCTCCTCTAGAAACTTGGAGAGTTTCTCAACATTTGCCTCAAGCTGCTGCTGTTGGTCCTCAAATAAATGCTGTTTTATTTCCCTTTCTTCATTTGTCATCTCATCCTTGAAGAGCTCCTCTCCAAACATGTAAAATGCAAATGGGTAGGAATAGGAAAGGACTCGCCTGGATCTAAAAAGTCTGTACAATCCATCAGTTACCCAACTAAAATCTCTTACCCTTGATTCCCTCTCTTCTGATATAGACACCTTCTCTAAGATAGTCTCCCTAAGTTTGCTTTCAAGCTTAAAGGAATCTGTATGAGCTTTGTAACGGTTATGATAGTGCATATACCGATAGAGCTCCCGCTTTGCCCGTTCAGTGTTTTTGGATTTGTCTTCCTTGTAGCGACCACAACTGTGACCAGCAATTCTTGACCAAGTATGGTCTCTTCCAGTAGCTCCACCACATAGCCAACTATGTCATAATGAGAAGGGAGAATATGTCAACAATAACCATCAAAGGACACTAACATCGAAAATGAACTGGTGCCACAGGAATGAGAAATCCTTTCAAACTAGAAATCCTATGCAATTCACAGTGGACTAAATTAACAGATTAAAAAAACTTAACAATAAAAAGCAAAAATTTTGCATCAATTGCTGAGGCCACAAGTTCAGAGGCCATTTATGCGAGTATGGCGAATCCAGCAACAGTGGTGTTTGACAAGGAATACTCCAAGAGGAGAGAAGAAAAATAATCCTTACCAAAATGCTTGTCCGCAAATACAGCTCACAAGGTTACAGCCACCATTCTTTTCCACAGGTTTGTGACATTTTGGACAAGGCTTTGTATGGACAGTGATCCAATTAACTGTTTCAGATTCATCTCGGCACTTATTGGCCCAAAGATCCCACATCAAACATGAACAAGGCGAGTGTGCTTCTGATAAACAACTAAAACAAAACTGTTGACCACAAGCACATTCTACTTCACAAAATTCATCTTCCTCAACACGTATTGCATTCCCACAATGGGGTGTACTTGGGCACCACTTAACCATTTTATTATCCTCAATATAAGACTCAAGAAGAAAACGATCAAATTTCTCAGCCAGATAGGGATCCTTTCTACCGACCAGGCTTCTTACGACAGCTTCATCACAGATAGCATTGCATTTGTGGGCCATGCATCTAATCCGCTTGCTCTGACCCTCATTTATTTTTACAATAAAATGCTCTGTCCAACCTGAAAACAAAGTCAATGCAGAAGATTCAGTTCATATAACAAAAAAGGGATTAAAAAATTCTAGGAAACCATCTAAGATCGGACCAATGGCTTGGTCACCCTTACCAAACTAAACTGCCTATCAATATTCTCTGTGACAACAAGAAATAAACACTCAGATTATGAAACTAATAAAGAAGAAAGACCAGATAACATGCAGAGTGCTTACAGTCATTGCAAAAGCAATGGCTACAATCCATTCTGGTTGCCGTATCACTAGAAACCTCTTCCATGCATATGTCGCACATCAATGTAGATGACAAGGATAACAAAGAATCGACATCTTCATTTACTGTGACACCAGCTTCAGAAAACAAGCTTGATTTGCCCTTCTCAACAAGCACCGTCAACAACTTCTCAACATCCCAACGATAATGAATTAGTAAAGTACGTGCATGATGCTCCTTCAGTGATAGCAATTCCATCACTCTCCGCAAATCCTCCTTCTGCACAAATTAAACTCCCGGCTTAAAACATCAAATCCCAGAACATACCAAAAAAAAAAAAAAAAAAAAAAAAATTCAAATTACAAATTTAACAAAACCAAAAGATTCCTGCTTTTCATTACCTGTGCAGCCAAAAGAGATTCTCTAGTTATAGCCTGCCAAAAAAAAAAAAGCACAAATATAATTAACAAAAAGAACAATTTTTTCATCTAAAAAAGCCCTGAAAACTCCAAATAAAAAAATACAATCTTTACAGTGAATCAATGGACAATATGATCAAAATAAAGAGAATTGTAATTCGAAATTGAGTTATAAGAACAGTAAAACCCTAAATTGAGAAAAGAGAATGTGCCTTGGTAGAGGAACCCCTGGGTGGGACCCACTGGATATCGGTTTCGTCATTCTCGAGTCCGTCGAGAGAGTCCCGATCGGAGTAATCCTCGCCTCCGCTAAAGCTATCCTCCATCGATTGATAGATAAGAATTATCGAAAACCCCAAAAAAAATTAAATTAAATTAAATTATATATATATTTGAATCGTTATAGATACTCTTGCATGTATATGTGTATCTATAGATTATGAATCATAATCAATCGAAGAAGAGAGAGAGAGAGAATTCCGGCGAGTTTGTAGCCGCCGGCGATGAGAGTGAGACACTGCATGCAGCTTACGACGTCGTTTTAGGGTGGCTTTTTTAGGAATTGGAAGATGTGGCTTTTATACGTTGACAAGGATTCCTAGTGAGATGACGATGACTTGTTCTTAGCTTCACTAATTTTGTTGATTTAGCTTATTATTATTATTATTATTATTAAGTTTTGAACAAATCTCACAATCCAATTGTGGATATCTAAAATTTGGATGTATATAAACTTCTTGAGTTTTATTTTATGTGTTTATTTGACCCATTTTTATCTCAAAATGATAAAATTGATGTGAATTTGGATTATAAAAATTAAAATTAACTACATAATTCAAATAAACCTTGATTATTATTATTATTATCATTTTTATCTCAAAATGATAAAATTGATATGAATTTGGATTATAAAAATTAAAATTAACTACATAATTCAAATAAACCTTGATAAAAAAAGAAAAAAAGAAAAGGGAATTAGACTTTTAGATATAGCCATATAGGACTAAAAGTTAGTAATTAAAAATTAGATTTGTGGGATTGGAAATCAATAGAATGATAATAATATATGTGAAATCAAAATGAGAGTCTCATTCTCTGAGAATTTTATTCTTAAATATAAAGGGAAATGATAATTTTACCCTAAAAAATTTAATAGTTAATAATTATTATGTAATTAATTAAAAAAATAAATCATTAAAAAAATAATAATTAATGATTAAGTACTAATAATTTATTGATTAATTACCTGACAAATTAATAATAATTATTAAAATAATAATTAATTAGTGATTAATAACTTAATAATTAATGAATTAAAAAATTAATAAGTAATTCATTAATTTATAATTTTAATTAATGACCATTTTTTTAATTTATTAATAATTCATTTCGATTATTAGACAAAATAAATACATCAATGAAAATATTTTTTATTTCTAATTATAATTTATATAATTAAATAAACAACTTATTCTATTTTAATTCACGAGTTTGATACCAACCTATTTCAATTTTACCTCATTCATACTATTTAGACTTTTAAATATAAGACCAAAAGTTGGGCTATCAGAATATAGGCAAAAATTTGGTCTTTTATAAACATCCGATTGCAATTCTTTAAAATAAAAAAAAAAAAAATTAATCAATTAAATTAATTTATACTCAATTTAAAAAAACACGTTCAATCGGTTTGAATTTTCAAACCAACACTACTTTTTTTTTTTTTTTTGGAATTGTTAAAAATCTTGCCGCTAAATTATTTATTCCGGGCTTAAACAGAGCAGATAAAATTCTGACTGCCCTATATTCTTACAAGAAACACACTTTTTAGATTCAAAAAAAAAAAACCAACACTACCCACCCTTCGTCTAAATTGATTTATTAGTTTTTAGGATTTGGAATGAATTCTTAAGGTTTCACTTAACGTGTTTAAATATTGAATTTTTTTGGAAGTATTGAAGAAGTTCATTTTCAATATGTTATATATATATATAAAATTATTAGTTATATGTGTTTGTTTGACCGAATATGTCATTTATTATCGAAGTCAACATTTGTTGATTGACCTTGAGAGATACCAATTCAAGTATTTGTCAAAGGCTTTTAATATTCTGATGAAACAGCAAAGCTGGAATAGTTAGAGCGCGTGGCGGCTAACCATAAGGTCGGAGGAGGCTCAAGCGTTTCTCCTATTTTTGTACTAAGAAGTAAGATTGTGCCTAACACAATACAGTATGAAAAGATTCGATTTTGATATTAAAATTATATTTAAGCATATTGATGCAAAACCAACAAGAATTATGTCATGTCAACCCACAAATAAGTTGACTCGGATTAGATGAATTATTAAGATCCGTTGAGACGCCATAAGGTGTGCAAAACCCTTGATGAGTTGAATATCTAAATCAAGAATAAGAGAGAATATGTCTCACGAAAATAAGTTTGAATGTTATTGATGTCTAAAAACTCAAAACCTGAAAAATAAAAGGTTTATACAAAACCCTAATCTATCCAACATACTAACAGATATGTAATTCATAATTTATCCCTAATTAACCCACAATGCACACCCAAGCCCATAATACACCATTAGGTCACGTCAAGTAAGAGTCATGCATAAAATAACAATTTCAAACTAAATGCCTTAATTAAATAAAGTTAAGCTCTTGGTATATAATTAATAAACTAAAATTACGCAATAAACTAAGGCCTAAACAAGTGGCCTAACACACACCCAAAATAAATGGACCTTCAATCCAATGCTTGATTCAATGTAACCCATGATGGTTCCTCTTGTGACAAGTCCATTTTCAATATTGTTGAAGACTTAATGTTCCCTTTGATAATCTCAATCATTGTCTCTTTAATAAGTCCGAACATCACTTTTTTTTTTTTATCTTTTTCACTCTGAACTTTGTGGTAGGTCTTTCTGGTACAAGCAAT
>SKCR01053231.1:0-30184 GCA_019454045.1 Zanthoxylum bungeanum | reverse complement strand
GATATATTATACGAAATTGGATTTCGACGCGGAATTGAAATTAGATTTTAATTCGGGCAAACGAGTTAATTTAGAATTAATTCGTTAGCGATGCGAATAATGATTTTGCTAGGCATAATTATTTAATTGCGTCGTAACAGAAAATTCGTTAATTTGGAATTAGCGAACCCGAGCCCGGGAGTGTTTGCGAGCGCATTCGCATTTCGAATTCGAGTGCGGCACGCAAGTCACATCAAGCGTCAAATCGCTAGTCACATCAATCGTCAAATCACTTGTCACTTTGAGTGATGTGTTGTCTAGACTTGAGTGATGTGAATAGTAGATGGGAGTTGTTGAAAAAGCTTTTGAAATCTTGAAAGACATTTACCATTTATTTTATATTTGGTATTTGAATTTTTGGTTTTGTGTATTAGATATACAAAAACAAAAACAATTACAATTATTATTAACACTCACTCTCTCAATTGCTCACATTTTTGGAGCCAAAACTCCTTCCTCTCTCTCTCGGCCTAACATGCCATTTTCTTCTGCTTTTCTTCACTGGTTTCACCGAGAATGAAGAGGAGAAGATAAGGAATTTTTGTGGCAAAAATTCCTAAGTGCTAGCACACCATTTGAGTCTTGCGACGGTGATAGGGAACCGCACACGTGAGCTTGGAATCACCACCCAAAAGCTTAGAGCTTGGACCGATTTTTGGAGATGCAAAACAGTGGACTGTCTAGAGCATTGGAGCACTTCAAAGGGCTGAAAAAGTTTTGTTCTTCACCGCATCGCTCAATCGATCATTGTGAGTATTCCGCGACTTCCTTTGATGTATTCGCATGTTGTTTCTATGATTTATTCGATCCTCGAGACTTAGAGATTTCCCAACACCTGGGAGGTATAGGTTTCTGATATCACCTCGTAAAGATGTCAATCTTATTGAGGAAGACAAACCGACTACGTATGAGGAAGTGATACGAGGTATCGACTCTCTATTATGGCGAAGTGCCATGATGTCCGAAATGGATTCCATGTATACCAACCAAGTTTAGATACTAGTTGTTGTACCAGAAGGCATTGTGCCTATTGGTACTATATAAGTCTTCAAGGAAGACATGCATGGATGACATCATACAACGTACAAAGCTAGGCTTGTAGCGAAAATCTATCGTCATCAACATTGTGTCGATTACGACGAAACCTTTTACTCGTTGCCATGGTTAAATCCCTTTGGATAATGCTTGCTAATGATGCATGTTTCATTTATGAAATATGGCAGCTGAACGTCAAAACCGTTTTCCTTAAACGGAAACCTTTTGGAGGATGTTTACAACATCCTGACGGTTTTATCGTACCAAAACAAGCAAACAAGGTTTGCAAGTTAATTCGATCTAGTTATGGATTGAAGCAAACATTACGTTCTTGGAAATAACGTTTTGATAAGATCATAATGGTATATGATTTAAATCAAAACGAAAATGATTCTTGTGTATATAAGAAAGTTAGTGGGAGCGCATTGACAATGATTCTCTTATATAATGATGACATATCATTTCTTGGAAATGAGATTCCCATAATACAATCTGTGAAAGCTTGGCTTTCATTAAAATTCTCCGTAGATTACTTGGGAGAGAAAACCTTTATTCTAGGAATAAACATCTACTGGGATAGATCTAAAAGTTGTTAGCACTTTCCGAGAACTCGTACATTGAAATATATGTACACGACCTGGTGTCTCATATGCTTTGAGCGTATAGAGTCACAATCAGGCCAATCTAGGTGATGGTCATTGGATTAATGTTAAGAACATCCTTAAGTATCTTAGAAGAACTAAGGATGCTTTCTTAAGCTATGGAGAAGGAAAACTTGAAGTGATTGGGTTCACCGTTGCAAGTTTCCAAACCGACAAAAAATGACTATAAGTCGATATAAGGGTACTATATAGTTTGAATAACGGAACAGTGAGCTGGAAATCTTCCAAGAATGATACTGTTGCCGAATAAACAACAAAAGCGGAATATTGCTGCAGCTGAGGCAGCAATAGAAGCACTTTGGATCTATAAAATTCCTAATTAGATTAGGAGTAGTTCTGTTAGCAGCTGAGCTAGGCTACAGCACAGGCTAAAGAATTAATGGTCTCATCAACGATTCAAGTATATACTTCAACTATTCATCTGATTCGTTCGGATCATACATCGTGGCGATGTGATGATCGAATAAATCACATCAGGTGATAACCATGCAAATCCGCTGACGAAAGCAGTTTCTCAACAGAAGTTTGAGAGACCCGTACATAGTTCAAGTGTAAAACACTTGAGTGATTGACTATAGGCCAAGTGGGAGATTGTTGGACAATTATGACCCATAGCATCACTATTTGTACATAACATGGTGTTGTTGTACAAATTAACTATGTGACAAAGGAAATTGCTATTTTATCATTTGTAATTGGATTACCAGGATATATAAATGATAAAAGTCCATATGATTAGTTCCAGATTAATAAGATATGAGACAGTATTAATCCACTAAGGTTTAATCATTAAAACAGCCGTAGTCGGAGTAATATCGAGATTGGACATCGATAATGCGGAATAGACTAGTATTACACTTGTGCGTGTTATGGGATCATAACGGCATAGTTCTCATATATTTGGGTATTGGATACTCATGCAAGTGTAATAGGAGGTTGTGTTTACCGATGGTACGGAAACAGCTTCACTCTGGATAGACCCCTCGGAATCCCATTGGTAGTATGATTGTGTGTCTATGGGAGTCCGAATCAGGGTAGGTGTATTTGGTCTTAACTTGAGACTTGCACCGCTAATACTTGCGACAATCAATATACTTTGGTTTTAGGTCGTCCAGGGCTTTAACAGGTTCTGTGTATGCCTCTGCTGGGTATATTGAGAATCGTAGTGTGTTGGGTGTGATATCAAGACGGAAGTATCACTCCAGTCATAGTGGAGATGATGATCACGTAGGATACGGAACTGGTGCTCTTATATACTGCAGCTATCGGGATAATATGACTAGGTCATGTTTATCCGATTATAGAGACTAGTTACCAGAGATCCGATATGTGCTTCGTACGGGGCAGACACAATTCCAGCCCCAGGCCTAGCATGTGACATCCGATACTGGATCCCTATACGCAATACTAGGTACGTACGTGTTCGGAAGTCTGACGACCGGATTTAATGCCAACATATCCGGGGATCTCATGGGTCGCTTCTCGAAGATTCACCGATAACATATGACTCAGACATAATTAATCAGGGATTAATTATAAGAGAGAGAAAATTAATCTAGGATTAATTATAGAATATTTTATCTGGGATAAAATACTATTAAAAGAGAGAGAACGATTAATTTGGAATTAATCGATAAATTAATATATTCAATATATTAAGCGAAATTAGATTTCGACGCGGTATTAAAATTAGATTTTAATTCGGGCTAACGAATTGATTTAGAATTAATTCGCGAGCGATGTGAATAGTAATTTTGCTAGGCATAATTATTTAATTAAATTTGATTTAATTACGTCGCAATGGAAAATTCGTTAATTCGGAATTAGCGAACCCGAGCCCAGGAGTGTTTGCGGGCCCACTCGGATTTCGAATCAAGTGGGGCCCATAAGTCACATCACGCGTCACATCATTAGTCATTCTTGTGATGGAAGTCACATCAACTTTGAGTGATGTGATGGATGTCACTTTTGTGGTTGATGGGAGTTATTGAAAAGGCTTTAAATGCCTTGTACCATTTTGGAAAGTGGTAAGTTGTATTAGATTTTTGAAATCTAAGATACACAACACAACATCATCTTCTTCTCCTCTCTCCCTCCTCACGGTTTTGAACCATTTTCTCTCATTCTCCATTTTTCTCTCATGCCCGAGAGTCACAAGATGGATTTGGAATTTTTGTAGCAAAAATTCCACAAGCTAGCACTTACTAGGAGTCTTACAAAGGTGATAGGGAAACCTATTCATGAGCATGGAATTGATGAGTGGTATTTATATCACTATTTCCCACTCATTTAACCTAATATTTTGTATAGTTTCTTGAGTTTTGTGAACGTTTTGATATGTTTTGTGTTATTTTGTAGATAAAATAAAGTTTGTAAAGCATTGGAGGCAATTTGGGGCAAAAACGGACAAAAATGCGTCAACGGGGATATTTTGGTCTTCTGCGCGTCGCGACGCCCAGACTTCCGCGTCGCGACGTCTAAAATACGCCGAACAGTGCTAACGTGTGCCGGGTCCAAAAATCAGAATCTGAGAAAAGTTTGACTTTGCTAAAATGTGCCGTGCCACGTGTCACCATCACAGCCGATCTGCTAACATGCGCCGTGCCACGTGTCATCATCATATGCTGCCGACACTCAGAGTTGACACGTGTCGCCTCGTCATCAGCCATGTCATCGGTCCAAAGTCAACTTTGCCATGTGTCACCGCCACATCATCCGCCACGTCACAAGGTCAACCAAGTCAACTTGCCACGTCAGCATCAGCCAATCACAGCGTGACACGTGTCGCAATTCTAAGGTGCCGACAGTCTCTTTCCACGTGTCGCCACGTCGTCGCCACGTCACCGCCACGTCAGCATCAATAATTGAGTATCCTATCCTTATCTGACACGTGGCAGATAAGAATCTCAGCGACCAATCAGAAGCCGCCACGTGTCACAATAATTGAAGCCCAACCACTCTGCCACGTGTCACCTTATCATCTTATCCAGAATCTTCAAACCAGCGAACCAGAGCGTGCCACGTCGACAAATCCGGCGTCGCGACGCTGAGAACCTGGCGTCGCGACTCTGGATCCTATCGAGGCCTATAAATAGAGCTCGAGATTTCAGAATTCAGTGCACCTTCCTGTAGGCGCTGCATTTTTACACATAAACCCGATGAGGAGTCTTATTTGGAGACAACTACCTTTTGAGTCACGGATGCCGCGGGAAACGGATATCGGAAGGGGAAATTCAGAATAAGCAAGCTCACTGTCTTCGTTGGTGCTGCGTTCGTTACTTCGTTCGAACGGGAAACAGATTGCGGGCGTTCGTGTAACGTTCGAGGGAGCGTTCGAACGGTGTCGGTAATTCTGGTTTTGCTGCTAGCCTCACACCCAGCCCATTTAGCTCCCCAAAGCCCATAAAACACATCCCAAATTAAGTAATTAAATATTAAATTAAATATTAAACATTAAATAAAACATTTAAATCATTTACCAATTAAAATAAACAATTACCAACTTAAACTAAAATCATGCCTAAATTAAACAAATCACATACTAAACTAAAAAGAAGATATGCCTAATTAAAATCAATCTTAACCAATTAAAGCCAATCATATATTTGACTTCCTAATCTAATAAGATACTTACCAATATAAAATATTTGTATTCCTAAACCAACACAAATTAAATATTACAACTTCCTAAATTAAAATATTTTGTCCCCCCCTCAATCCTTTGATTTCCTTGTTTAAAACTAAATCATATCCTAATTTAATGCACAAATCCCTTCCCTTGTAAACCCTAGCCATTCTCTATATAAACAACCCCTAACCAAGGCCATCCTCTCCTTCAGACAACACAATTCACACCCAAGCCCTCTCGAAATTTCTCTAAATTCTCTCTACACACCCAAAACACATCCAAGAGAAAACACTTCATACACACACAAAAAGAAAACAAAGAAACCACCACAAGACCACCCTCCATAGCCGAACCCAAACTCACCCATAGCCGAATTCTAAAACACGCCAAAACAACCTCCTAGATTACCTTAAAACAGTAGCCCAAAATCCTTAAAAAACAGTAACTTAGAAAACTACATAGATAACCTTAAAAATAATCACTTTTAATTGCACTAAGAACCCACACAACTTGGAATAGTTCTTTGAAAACATTGAAACAGGTAGCCCGTGCAGTGAGCAGCAAAACAGGAGCCGAATAGGAGCAGAACGGAGTTCGAACAATAAGCAAAGCAGCGAAGCAGTGAGCTAGGACGTTGAACCAGGGACCAGAAAAGTTGCGGAGCTTTACCCCCCCTTTCGATCTTCGTGGAACGTGAGTCCGAGAGACGGCTTAAAAGGTTAGACCTGAGGGTATCTTTCACACTTGTTTTCCTTTTCCGCATTATTAAGTATTTCGTGTATGATTGTAATGTTGAAATATGTGTTGTGATTTTTGAGTATGTAAATATGCATGAATTATGAGATGTAATATGTTGTGGGTATTAGATGAATGAGAGATGTGTCAACTCTCGCGGTATATCGGATGGAAACCCGGACATAAATTTCATAGCCGATTCCGAATGGACGGTAATATGATCTGTACTCGGGCCACAACTCCACGTACCGCTTGAGTAAACGGCACCATCTCTCTTTCGTTGTGTTGCTTTTTGTTTATTTAGTTTTCTCTGAATTCAATATATTGTTTATTTTTGTATGATTCAACCAAGCGCATGGGCTTAGTGAGTTAGTCCAAAGGTCCTCCATTTGTGAGACAAAGAGCCGAAAAGGCCACATTCGTGACACTACTTCGCCGCGCCGGTTGATGTATGTTCGGTTGGACGCAAGATACGTTCAATCGGGCATACTCGGTTGATATGATTGGTTCTATTCTTGCATGTGTGATATGACGCGCATGGGCTTAGCATGTTGGTCTAAAGGTCCTCTCTTCGAGAGATCAAGAGCCCCAAAAGGTCACCTTTACGGCAGTGCTTCGCCGCGCCCTTTTATTTTCTGTTTATGTATTGCATCAGGTCCGTGTCCGTTCGAACGCGTTCACGAACGCAACTCGAACGCGCATGTGTTTTTGCCTTATTATGTGTCAGGTCTCGTATCCGTTCGAACGCGTTAACAAACGCCATACGAACGTGAGCTTTCTGTCTCATCTCCGTTCGAACGCGTTTACGAATGCCACTCGAACGTGAACATTCTGTCTCGTTTCCGTTCGAACGCGTTTACGAACGCTACTCGAACCTGAGCATTCTGTTTCATTTCCGTTCGAACGCGTTTACGAACGCTACACGAACGCACACACACTGAACTGAGTCTGTCTTATTATATTCATGCATAATTGCCTATTAGTTGATCTTTCTTATGCAAATGTGTCACAATTCGTATGCTTATGTCATGATAACATTTGAGCATTATTTCTTGCGGTATATCGGATGGAAACCCAGACGTAAATTCCGTAGCCGATTCCGAATGGACGGTAGTGCGGTCTGTACTTGGGCCACAATTCCACGTACCACTTGAAAAGTGCCCATATGTGTGCTTGTATGGTTAATATGTGTGCTTGTGTTTTTTTCCTGAATGTGATATGCAAGTAAAGTTGTATGTTAGTTGCTATCTTGATATATGTTAAGCATGCAATCTTATATATGAAATACATGTATATTTAGGCGCATATTTTATTTTATAAATGTGAATTTAGAAGCATGATACCTCTAGAAATAATTGTTACTTCAGCTTGTTTAAATTATTATATAAATCCTTTCATTACAAGTGACATAAGTAAGGGACCATTCCGAACCCAACGGTTTGAGGTCTTCCCTTGCGAGGGGTGAGTGCGGCCTTAAATCTTTGTCCGGTTCACACCGGGTGGCGACTCCATGTTATGTAATCCTTCCCAACTAGGCCGCAAGCCTAGGAACGGCGTCGCTCAGGTCCTGTGTCCCACAGTCTGGCGACTCCACTGGGGATAGAGAATCGGCCCCGAATTTTTCTTGTAATGTTGTTTTATGTTTTTTTTAATTGACCGTGTCTATAGTGAATAAAATAAGGGTTTAATCAAGGCATTTTGAGGTTAGGTAATGGTTTGGTGTCTTCCTTCATTCACTACCTTTCTAGAAGGAAAAGCTGTGAAGGCACCTAGATAGCCATCTACTAGTAGCCTATTGTGATGGACTAATTTGGAGGACTCGTTGTTTATTCCTGACAACAAGCGATAAGAGCCTAAGAGGCTTGGGTATTTAAGTGAGCCTCGCTCCACCTTCCCTCTGGGGGATCTACAACGAGAAATCCATTTGACAGTCCGTCACACACCATAGCTCATTGGCACGTACCTTAGTGTATAAAAAGGGGTGCGCTCACTGGGTTGCTCGAACCCTTGAGTGGGGAGACCTAGTTGTGGGCCATCCTTCGCCGGTGAGAGCCTTTGTCTATACTCTTACTAACCCACCCATAGACCGGGTTGGCTAAAGTAGCAATTATTTCCTTGAATATGTGCTTGTGACCATCCTCATTTGGATGCAGTTGGACTATTGTCAGAAATGCGGGCTTGCTGGGCCATTTAAACTGGGGCAAGTTCGCACCTTATGACTATTAGGCCAAAAGCTTCTGAAATGTTGATGGGCCACTTTGTAAAAATTATTATGTCATGTTTGCATCATTTTTTATGCTTGTGTTTGGGAACATCGTTGTTTGGATCCATTTGGACCATTTATCATGGGATATGGGCTTGTTGGGCCATTTAAACTGGGACAAGAACATATCTTATGACGATTGGGCCAAAAGGCTTCTAAATAACAATGGGCCATTTTATGATTGTGTTCGGAATTTTATCATTTGGATTTAGTTGGGCTCTTTGCCATAAGACATGAACTCGTTAGGCCATTTAAAATGGGACGGGTTCGCTCTTATGACAGTTAACCCGAAAGATTCTAAAATGATAATAGGCCGATTTGTTTGAGAATTTTATTTGATTTAATATATGTTATATATTTCTTATCCACATCATGCATACATACATCATGTTAACCCTTGTGTTCTGAAAGCCATCATAGATTCCCGTTGGGTTAGAAAAAAGGGAAGACTCACCAAAATACCGAGAACAGACATGAGTGAATCAGATACTGAGGTATCCCGGATAGATCAGTTGGAAAGTGGCTTCGCCAAGATTACTGAACAGTTGCAAGCCTTGACTGCTGCCATGAAAAATATGGCTGTGCCCCGTGCTGGGGAAAATTCTGAGAATGTAAGGCGCGAGAAGCCTCCGAATGGGTTGGGGGATGATATCCCCGCTTTTGATGATGATAATGCAGAGTATGCAACAGACAGAGTGATTGGGTCTCAGGCCGAGATACAGAAGCTCAGGGATCAGGTTGAATCCGTTACCCGCAAGATGAGGGGTAAGAATGAAGATTTGCTAGACTATAAGACAATGAAGTTTGAGGAGCAGTTGCCAGCGCAGTTTAAGATGCCGGATTTGGCTAAGTTCAATGGGAATGGGATCCGAGGGTGCATCTCCGTCAGTATGTGTCTGTTATGAGTTCAGTTGGCCTGTCTCAGAGCCAAGTCCAAAAGATGTTTGGGATGTCACTCGAGGGGGCACCTGTGGTTTGGTATCATAGCCTTGAGAAGAAGGTTAAGGAAGATTGGAAGGAACTAGCTGATGCTTTTCTGAAGCAGTATGTTACAGACTTGGAAATTGATTTGTCACTCCGAGATTTGGAGAACACTAAGCAGAAGCCGGAAGAGAGCTTCAAAGAGTATGTGGACCGCTGGAGGAGCCAGCTTCTGAAGATGCAGACCCGGCCCTCAGAAAAGGACCAGATCAAAATGATCATCAAGGGCACCAAGCCCTCTATTTATGGCAAGTTGAGGAGGATGACTTCAATGATTACGGATTTCCGACAACTAAGGGAAACTGTCATGGATATTGAGGAGGAGGAAGCCGAGAACAGAAAGTTTTATGGACAGAACAGAAGGAATATTGGGGGACATTCAGGGACTATGCCTGCTACTGCTGAAGTCACTGCCATTAAGAACAGACGGTTTTCTAACCTTGGTAAGCCTCTTTCAAAGGTATTCGAAAAGCTGAAGGCGCATGGACTCTTAAAACCTTTGGAACCTAGGCCCATTCCAAATCCTGTGCCACCTCACATGAACTTAAACTTATACTGTCACTTCCACCAAGGAAAAGGCCATGACACCGACAACTGCGCCCGCCTCAGACATGAAATCCAAAACCTCATCGATGCCCATACAATACCCGACCCAGAGAAAGAACAACCCAACGCACACAGAAATCCCCTGCCCAACTACATGATCAACTCTGGCCTACCCGAAACCCTTGTCCTCCAAACTCTCAACCACTCAGCTTCATAGGAATAAGGGATAACAATGGTGAAGAACCATGGGCTGAAGAAGAAGGCACTATTGTTTCTCCTAGTTTATCTTGCACTTTTAATAAAGACATTGATTTTGTTCGAACGTTTCCTCAACATTAATAAAGGCGATCATTTCATTTATCTACCTAAGACTATTACTTTCAAACTTGCAACATGAGTGTGTTCAATCTGGTAATATGATACTCAGAACACGGGGAATCCTCGAATAAACAAGCAGGGGGCAGTGAGAGCATCAGACTTGGAAGGGAATTAGTTCACCAAGCCGATCAGCGTAGACAGATTAAAGCGGTGGCTTACCTGAGAAAAGGAAGACTGAGCAGTCACCAAGAGAATTGGCAGAAGACCTAACCCGACGGGATAGGAACATTCATGCATGCATACACGTAACACATTTTGCATCCTTTTGTGTTTGTTTTGTATTCACAGGTTTTAAAGAATAAGAAAAGCGGCAAAGACAAGACAACCAGAATCAGTAACATATGAGTAGTAGTTTTGGGGATGAGTCCCAGGGTCGAGGCCCACATCGTCAGAGTGTCGGAATGAATCCCGGGGTTGAGGCCCATGTCAGCAATTTCAGAAATGAGTCACAGGGGCGAGGCCCGTATCTGTATCAGTCTGGGGGCGAGGCCCATATCAATATCAGTTTAGGGCCGAGGCCCACATCAGCAGAGTTTTGGAATGAATCCAGGGAATGAATCCCAGGGCCAAGGCCCGCATCAGCAGAATTTTGGAATGAATCCGAGGGTCGAGGCCCACATCAGCATCAATCTGGGGGCGAGGCCCATGACAGTAGCAGTTGGGGCCGAGGCCCACTTCAGCAATCAGTTTTGGGGATGAGTCCCAAGGGTCGAGGCCCACATCAGCATCAATCTGGGGGCGAGGCCCATGACAGTAGCAGTTGGGGCCGAGGCCCGCTTCAACATCAGTTTTGGGGATGGGTCCCAGGGTCGAGGCCCACATCAAACACAGTTTGGGGATGAGTCCCAGGGTCGAGGCCCACATCAAACACAGTTTGGGAATGAGTCCCAGGGTCGAGGCCCACATTACATCAGTATCAGTCTTGCCGGGTATGGCATTCTGGGGGCGAGGCCCACATTACATCAGATCAGTTCTGCCGAGAATGGCACTCCGAGAATGGAGATATAGTCCAGGAATGGGCAGTTCAAGAATGAACAAGCCGGGAATGGCAATCCAAGAATGGAGCAGAGTTCAAGAATGAACGAGCCGGGAATGGCACTCCGAAAATGGAGCACGGTTCGAAATGGACCATCATCTCATCACTCGCCGAAAATGGCACTCCGAAAATGGAGCACGGTTCGAAATGGACCATCATCGCAACAGTTCGGGAACAAAGCCCAGAGGAAGAAAGCCTCATATCAGTATAAGTTTGAGAACAAAGCTCAAAGGGGAAGAAAGCCTCATGTCAGTACAGTCCGGGAATAAAGCTCGGGAGGAATAAAGCCTCATATCAGCACAGTTCGGGAACAAAGCCCAGAGGAAGAAAGCCTCATATCATTATAGTTTGAGAACAATGCCCAAGGGGGAAGAAAGCCTCATGTCGGTACAGTTCGGGAATAAAGCTCGGAGGAATAAAGCCTCATCTCAACAGTTCGGGAATAAAGCCCGGAGGAATAAAGCCTCATCTCAGTATAAGTTTGAGAACAAAGCTCAAAGGGGAAGAAAGCCTCATGTCAGTACAGTCCGGGAATAAAGCTCGGGAGGAATAAAGCCTCATATCAGCACAGTTCGGGAACAAGCCCAGAGGAGAAAGCCTCATATCAGTATAAGTTTGAGAACAAAGCTCAAAGGGGAAGAAAGTCTCATGTCAGTACAGTCCGGGAATAAAGCTCGGGAGGAATAAAGCCTCATATCAGCACAGTTCGGGAACAAAGCCCAGAGGAAGAAAGCCTCATATCATTATAGTTTGAGAACAATGCCCAAGGGGGAAGAAAGCCTCATGTCGGTACAGTTCGGGAATAAAGCTCGGAGGAATAAAGCCTCATCTCAACAGTTCGGGAATAAAGCCGGAGGAAATAAGCCTCATCTCAGTACAATACACGAAAGATGCCGAAAATGGCGCTCTAAAAATAGAGCACGGTTCGGGGATGAACCAGGGGTCGCAGCACCTCACCACCAAATCAACGCAACTCAACACATGGTAAGTCAAGTGGCAGCTGGCGAGCCAGGTAAGTAGAAATGCATTGCATAACTTTGATAGGATTGTCACTGTTGCACATTACACAAGTCCCATCAAAGTGGGGGCGACTGTAGGCGCTGCATTTTTACACATAAACCCGATGAGGAGTCTTATTTGGAGACAACTACCTTTTGAGTCACGGATGCCGCGGGAAACGGATATCGGAAGGGGAAATTCAGAATAAGCAAGCTCACTGTCTTTGTTGGTGCTGCGTTCGTTACTTCGTTCGAACGGGAAACAGATTGCGGGCGTTCGTGTAGCGTTCGAGGGAGCGTTCGAACGGTGTCGGTAATTCTGGTTTTGCTGCTAGCCTCACACCCAGCCCATTTAGCTCCCCAAAGCCCATAAAACACATCCCAAATTAAGTAATTAAATATTAAATTAAATATTAAACATTAAATAAAACATTTAAATCATTTACCAATTAAAATAAACAATTACCAACTTAAACTAAAATCATGCCTAAATTAAACAAATCACATACTAAACTAAAAAGAAGATATGCCTAATTAAAATCAATCTTAACCAATTAAAGCCAATCATATATTTGACTTCCTAATCTAATAAGATACTTACCAATATAAAATATTTGTATTCCTAAACCAACACAAATTAAATATTACAACTTCCTAAATTAAAATATTTTGTCCCCCCCTCAATCCTTTGATTTCCTTGTTTAAAACTAAATCATATCCTAATTTAATGCAAAAATCCCTTCCCTTGTAAACCCTAGCCATTCTCTATATAAACAACCCCTAACCAAGGCCATCCTCTCCTTCAGACAACACAATTCACACCCAAGCCCTCTCGAAATTTCTCTAAACTCTCTCTACACACCCAAAACACATCCAAGAGAAAACACTTCATACACACACAAAAAGAAAACAAAGAAACCACCACAAGACCACCCTCCATAGCCGAACCCAAACTCACCCATAGCCGAATTCTAAAACACGCCAAAACAACCTCCTAGATTACCTTAAAACAGTAGCCCAAAATCCTTAAAAAACAGTAACTTAGAAAACTACATAGATAACCTTAAAAATAATCACTTTTAATTGCACTAAGAACCCACACAACTTGGAATAGTTCTTTGAAAACATTGAAACAGGTAGCCCGTGCAGTGAGCAGCAAAACAGGAGCCGAATAGGAGCAGAACGGAGTTCGAACAATAAGCAAAGCAGCGAAGCAGTGAGCTAGGACGTTGAACCAGGGACCAGAAAAGTTGCGGAGCTTTACCCCCCCTTTCGATCTTCGTGGAACGTGAGTCCGAGAGACGGCTTAAAAGGTTAGACCTGAGGGTATCTTTCACACTTGTTTTCCTTTTCCGCATTATTTATTAAGTATTTCGTGTATGATTGTAATGTTGAAATATGTGTTGTGATTTTTGAGTATGTAAATATGCATGAATTATGAGATGTAATATGTTGTGGGCATTAGATGAATGAGAGATGTGTCAACTCTCGCGGTATATCGGATGGAAACCCGGACATAAATTTCATAGCCGATTCCGAATGGACGGTAATATGATCTGTACTCGGGCCACAACTCCACGTACCGCTTGAGTAAACGGCACCATCTCTCTTTCGTTGTGTTGCTTTTTGTTTATTTAGTTTTCTCTTGAATTCAATATATTGTTTATTTTTGTATGATTCAACCAAGCGCATGGGCTTAGTGAGTTAGTCCAAAGGTCCTCCATTTGTGAGACAAAGAGCCGAAAAGGCCACATTCGTGACACTACTTCGCCGCGCCGGTTGATGTATGTTCGGTTGGACGCAAGATACGTTCAATCGGGCATACTCGGTTGATATGATTGGTTCTATTCTTGCATGTGTGATATGACGCGCATGGGCTTAGCATGTTGGTCTAAAGGTCCTCTCTTCGAGAGATCAAGAGCCCCAAAAGGTCACCTTTACGGCAGTGCTTCGCCGCGCCCTTTTATTTTCTGTTTATGTATTGCATCAGGTCCGTGTCCGTTCGAACGCGTTCACGAACGCAACTCGAACGCGCATGTGTTTTTGCCTTATTATGTGTCAGGTCTCGTATCCGTTCGAACGCGTTAACAAACGCCATACGAACGTGAGCTTTCTGTCTCATCTCCGTTCGAACGCGTTTACGAACGCCACTCGAACGTGAACATTCTGTCTCGTTTCCGTTCGAACGCGTTTACGAACGCTACTCGAACCTGAGCATTCTGTTTCATTTCCGTTCGAACGCGTTTACGAACGCTACACGAACGCACACACACTGAACTGAGTCTGTCTTATTATATTCATGCATAATTGCCTATTAGTTGATCTTTCTTATGCAAATGTGTCACAATTCGTATGCTTATGTCATGATAACATTTGAGCATTATTTCTTGCGGTATATCGGATGGAAACCCAGACGTAAATTCCGTAGCCGATTCCGAATGGACGGTAGTGCGGTCTGTACTTGGGCCACAATTCCACGTACCACTTGAAAAGTGCCCATATGTGTGCTTGTATGGTTAATATGTGTGCTTGTGTTTTTTTCCTGAATGTGATATGCAAGTAAAGTTGTATGTTAGTTGCTATCTTGATATATGTTAAGCATGCAATCTTATATATGAAATACATGTATATTTAGGCGCATATTTTATTTTATAAATGTGAATTTAGAAGCATGATACCTCTAGAAATAATTGTTACTTCAGCTTGTTTAAATTATTATATAAATCCTTTCATTACAAGTGACATAAGTAAGGGACCATTCCGAACCCAACGGTTTGAGGTCTTCCCTTGCGAGGGGTGAGTGCGGCCTTAAATCTTTGTCCCGGTTCACACCGGGTGGCGACTCCATGTTATGTAATCCTTCCCAACTAGGCCGCGAGCCTAGGAACGGCGTCGCTCAGGTCCTGTGTCCCACACTTCCTCTCTCTTCAATTCCTTCTAAAGAGAGAGTTTCTCTCTCTACTTTCTTTTAATTTTTAGTTTTTAGTTTTTAGTTTTGTAATTAATTTTAATTACATTTTGTTAATATAGTAATTTAATTTTTACTTTTTACTTTTTACTTTTTACAGTTTTTATTATTTACCATGAGGAGGTAACTCCCCCAGCTATGGTGAAAGGTAATTCTTTTACTGTTACTATTTAGATTAATCTCCCTTAAAAATAATATATTCACTATTTAAAATATTGACTTAAAAAGGATACCGCCAGATTGGTCGGTTGGTAATTTAATTTTGGTTCCGCCTTTATGGCTGGTTGGACTTAATTTGACTTAATCAGGTTACCGCCTATATGGCTGGTTGGAAAAGAATCACAAGTTTATATATTATTTTATGGGAGATATCTAAATTAGTAGTAGTAAAAGTAATTCCTTTTACCTTAGCATTTTATTTTATTGTAATTTACTTTTCAGTATTTACTTTACTGCATTTTTACTTTATGTCTTTTATTTTATTTAAGTTTTTTTTACTACCTGTAAATATGTGTCGTAACTAAATTAGTTATCTGGGGTTGTGATGAAATCCAATATCACCGTTTTATAAGGGTTAGATTATAGCTTGGGTAATATAAAGATTTATTTATTGAGTCTTAAACTTAATGCTTTTTCATTAATTGGCCATTAATAAAATTGATCTGGTAAATCTAAAATGAACTAGACATAGGGATTTTAGGTTTCAGCCTTAGATTCAAAAGCCCACGATCTTCCTTGAGGATAGATAACCCTTTAATAGATTTCCTTACAGGATAAGAATATACCTGTCGGGCGGGGGTAGCCATAATTGGAACTTAAACTTAATGAATCCAGATAATTTGGTTGACATAGACATATGGTTCAATTGGGTTAAACTGGGTATTTGTGTCTGACCATCGACAGAGGCTTTTACATAATTTAGTGTTCCAGGTTAATAAATCAATATATTACCCAACTTTAAGATAACCACTTCATCTTTAAAATGATATTGGAAGAAATCACAACCCTAGATAGTTTTTAATATTGAATTTTCTTAAAACCTATTTTCGACTATTTTATTTACTTGCTTTTAAATTTAGAATCGTCACCATTTCAAATCAATCAATCAACTTGTTAGATATTAGTAATCATTTGACCTCATAAAATTAATAGTTTTGATATTAAGTCCTCGTGGGATCGATATTGTTATACTACTTGAACGATACGTGCGCTTGCGTTATACGTGTGTGTTTACGTCGGTCAAGTTTTTGGCGCCGTTGCCGGGGACTTATTTATCTTTTACTATTAGTTTAGGGGTTAAATACCTTTACTTGTATCTAATTTCTTTTTACTTATTGTTTTTGTTTTCTTGTGTTTCAGGTTCTCAGAAACTTCATGAGACGAACCAGAAGCTTTGAACTCCGACCCCGCTTGACCCAGAAATTGAAAGAACCATCAGACAATTGAGAAGGGAAAGGCGAGAAGGCCAAGAAGTTTTAGTCAACATGGAACCTGAACCTTTGAACGTTGCACCACCAATTCCCATTCGAGACAGAACCATTCCGGTGGTTGACAGACTTATTTCCTGTATTGTACTTCCTCCATTACCAGCAAATGCGTGTGACATCAAAACATGCATTCAGATGATTCAGCACTCAGTTCAGTTCGGGGGGAATGCAACTGAAGATCCTAATTCCCACATCAGCAACTTCCTGGAAGTTTGCGGCACTTTTAACTACAACAGAGCATCAGAAGAAGCAATGAGACTGCGAGTTTTCCATACTCCTTGAAGGACAGAGCTAAAGCTTGGCTACATTCACTACCAGCAGGTTCTATCACAACTTGGAACACTTTAGCCACCAAATTTCTTGCAAAGTACTTTCCACCAGCCAGAACCGGAAAGCTGAGGAATGACATCACATCCTTTGTACAATAAGATTCAGAATCCTCTGCGAAGCTTGGGAAAGGTACAAAGATTTACTCCGGAAATCTCCTCACCATGAAATTCCAAAGTGGCTACAAGTTCAAACATTCTATAATGGACTTTCTGGAATAATGAGAACCACAATCGATGCTGCTGCTGGAGGAGCTTTAATGGCTAAAGGAGAAGATCAAGCCTGAGACCTAATCGAAGAAATGGCCAACAATAATTCTTTGTGGCCAACAGAAAGGAGCATGATCCAAAGAATTGCAGGAATTTATGAAGTTGGAGCAAACACAGCAGTGAATACCAGGCTGGATCAGATATGCAAATGTCTAGAAACACTTAGCACGCAAGTTGTGAACATCGCTGGAACCACAAGTTCACCATATGGAGGAGCACCAGAACCAAAACAACATGAAGAAATGGTGAATTATGTCAGCAATTTCAACAGACAAGGGAACAATCCATATTCCAACACCTACAATCCAGGGTGGAGGAATCATCCCAATTTATCATGGAGCAACAATTCAGGCCAACAGCAAAACTATCCACCACATGAATTCCAACAACAGAACAAAAGCCAGGAGCAGGCAAATGAACCAGGAATAACAGAAGTGTTGACCCACTTGAAAAAGTTAGAAGCAAAACACGACTCTCAAGCAGCAAGATATGATGCTATGTTTCAATCCCAATCATCATTAATTCAAAGTCAATCTGCTTCTATTAAAATACTGGAGAATCAAATGGGACAACTGGCCAATGCTCAGAGTTACAGACCGCCAGGTACCCTTCCTAGCAACACTGAGCCAAATCCAAGAAACATGGGGAAGGAGCAATGTCATGCCATCATGTTAAAAGACGGTACTGAAATCAACAAAGATGTTGGAGTCAATTCAACTGCTGAGGAAGTTCCAAAAGAAACAAAGCAACAGATGGAGGAAAAAGAAGCAAAGGAAAAAGAACAAATCACTCCACCTCCACCTTTTCCTCAACGTCTTCAGAAGAACAAATTGGACAAGCGGTTTTCTCGGTTCCTGGAGATCTTCAAAAAGCTGCATATCAACATTCCATTTGCAGAAGCGTTGGAACAAATGCCCACATATGCCAAATTCATGAAAGATATTCTTTCACGAAAGCGGAGATTGGGAGATTACGAGACAGTAGCATTATCAGAAGAATGCAGTGCTATCATTCAGAGGAAACTTCCCCCGAAGTTGAAAGATCCTGGCAGTTTCACTGTTCCTTGCGTCATAGGAGAACATAACTTTGGTAAGGCTTTGTGTGATTTAGGTGCGAGTGTTAACTTGATGCCTTTTTCTATTTTCAGGAAATTACAGATTGGAGAAACAATGCCAACATCAGTCTCACTGCAACTTGCTGATAGAACGCTCGTATTTCCGAGAGGCGTAGTTGAGGATGTGCTAGTCAAGGTTGACAAATTCATTTTCCCAGCAGATTTTATTGTCCTTGATATGGAGGAAGACGCAGACGTGCCAATCATCCTTGGGAGACCATTCTTGGCTACAGGTCGAACCATTATTGATGTACAAAAAGGAGAATTAACCATGAGGGTACAGGACCAAGAAGTAACATTCAATGTTTTCAAGGCCATGAATTTCCCAGATGATGAAAAGAAGGATGAATGTTTCAAACTCGATGTGATACATAGTACCATTCAGAACTCTGATGAAAGACAAAGTTCTACTGACAAACTTAAAACATGTCAATTGCCTGTGGAGCCTAAAGATAAATCGTCTTTTGTACTGAAGGAGCCAATTCTTGCACTACAAGCAACGGAAGAGAAAAAGTTCCACCAGTTCAATGAATTGGAGGAATTTCACAATCAGCCTTTTGAAGATGCCAAATTGTACAAAGAAAAGGGCAAGAAAAGACATGATGAGAAGTTAGTGCGCATACAACTGGAACCAGGGCAGAAGGTACTGTTAAACAAATCAAGGGTGAAATTCTTCCCATGGAAGCCAAAATCACGGTGGTCAGGTCCATTTGTGATCACCAAAGTTTTACCAAATAGAGCCGTTGAGATACATGATCCTGACGCTAACAAAACTTTCAAGGTTAAAAACAAGCGTGTCAAGCACTACTGGGGAGAATCATTTGAGCGACAAAAAGAAAGTGTTACACTTTCAGATCCAGCTTAACGTTCGAGAAGCCAAGTCTGGCTGACGACTTTAAACTTAGCGCTAGCAGGGAGGCAACCCATGCAATTTGTGTATATATTTTGATTTGTTTTGTTGTTTTCTTTTATTTTCTCCGACAGGATCCAGACCTTTTTGACTATCACGATATTATTTCGCTACTAATCGTCCTCTGGAAGATACTTGTGCTATTATTACTCACCCTTTTTCAGGTACTATAAATTCAGCCCGTCATTGCACTTTTGAAGGCATCCAGAGTTGAAAAAGAAACACATAAAAAAAATGGAAGCTACTTCAAGAAGACGAGTTGAAAACATCTGTGTGTTTTGCGGTAGTAGTGTTGGTACTAAACTACAATACATAGAAGCAGCACAGGAATTGGGTCGAGTCATAGCTGCAAGGAATATGCACTTAGTTTATGGCGGAGGAAATCTTGGACTTATGGGGATCGTTTCAAAAGCCGCACAGGAAGGAGGCAGTCACGTTTTGGGAATCATCCCAAAACCCTTGGCAGAGGCAAATCTTATTGGATCATCAAACGCAGAGGAACTGATCGTGCCAGGTATGTCTGAACGACTGGTAGAAATGATTAACCGTGCTGATGCTTTTATCGCTTTGCCAGGTGGCTTGGGCACATTGGAGGAAATTTTTATTGTACTATCTTGGGCGAACCTGAACATACACCAGAAACCGCTTGGATTGCTCAACGTTGATGGATTTTATGATTTTCTTTGTGTGTTTCTTGATGATGCCCGAAGAAATGGGTTCGTGTCAAAACCTATGAAAGAACTCCTCTTCACTGCCAGAACTGCTCCGGATCTAATAGACCAACTCATAGCCTATGAACCACAAGTTGACCCTATTCTTTCAAAGATAAATTGGTCCGAGGACGATCGTGGTAAGAGGCGTCGGGTTAATCTGGATCTTAACCTTTAATTTCCTGTAGAATTTCTCCTAACCAGGTATTATCTTCTAAACTCTCCTTTTACTATTTAAGACATTGGGGACAATGTCTCATTTAGGTTTGGGGGAGGGAATTAGTTGATTAGTACCTTGTTTTTTAGTTTGTGTGTCGTTTTTATTTTTAGTCCAAAATTTTTCGAAAAATACAAAAAAATTGAAAATTTTTCAAAAATTACAAAAATATTTTGCATTTTTGTGTTTTGACTAAAAATGTGAAATTGGTAAGAGATAGCTGAGTAAGGAGTTTCCATTCCTGAGACGTATCTCAAGCCTATTTTCGAAACAAGTTAATTTTTGTTTATTTCATTTTAAATTATTTAATTTGTGAATTCTCCTTAAAACGGACTAAAAGGAATCTTCATATGCTCAATTGATAGATATTATCAACATATATAGTAACATACAGACATGAGCTAAAATTGAAAAGTTTGTAATATTCAGTGCTTTAGTTTAATTGGAGGAAACATCACAAAAAGCAGTGGAGTAAAAAAAAAAAAAAAAAAAAACTTCTGAGATCCGAGTTATTAAGTCTGTAAGGGTGTTTTAACACCTAGTGCCCTAAAACCAACTGGTTTGGGAGTCACTGGCCCAACACTCGTTACATGGATCGAAGATGCTGTAAAAATATATATATCTGAAGTCTGGGTAATTAAGTCCGTAGGGGTGTCTTAACACCTGGTGCCCTAAAGCCAACTGGTTTGGGAGCCACCGACCCAACACTCGTTACATAGATGAAAGATATTGTATATAAATAAAAAATAGAGAAAAAATCAAAGAAAAAAATCAGAAAAATCAGAAAAATTATTCCATTGCTGCAAAAAGGTGTGAATTCTGATAAAACTTTAGGACAAAAATATTACTCTCTTATCAACTGCACTTATGACTGTTGTGGGCAAAAATGAGTTGATTAATATTTTGTTGGCTGTGTATATGGAGAATGGTAAATATAATCGGAGAATTTACTTATTCAGTAATTTAAAATAAAATAAAACAAAACAACTAGTAATTTGGAGTAGAAGTTTCACCTGATTAGTCACTAACATCTTTATTCTCTTTTCTCTTGTCTTTTTGCTTTTGTGTGCATTAGTTTTAACTAACTTTTTACTTTTGTAAAAATGTTTGTGGGTATCATTGGTGTAAACCCTCACGAGACTACAACTCGTCCACTAGGGACACCTAGGGGTTTAAAGGCTTGTTGCATACGCTAAATGCAATCGTGATCCCTACGAAAGTGGCTTAGTTAATTTATTTATGTTATTTTATTTTATGTTTTGCTCGAGGATTAGCAAAATGTTAGGTTTGGGGGTGTGATGAGTGGTATTTATATCACTATTTCCCACTCATTTAACCTAATATTTTGTATAGTTTCTTGAGTTTTGTGAACGTTTTGATATGTTTTGTGTTATTTTGTAGATAAAATAAAGTTTGGAAAGCATTGGAGGCAATTTGGGGCAAAAACGGACAAAAATACGTCAACAGGGATATTTTGGTCTTCTGCGCGTCGCGACGCCCAGACTTCCGCGTCGCGACGTCTAAAATACGCCGAACAGTGCTAACGTGCGCCGGGTCCAAAAATCAGAATCTGAGAAAAGTTTGACTTTGCTAAAATGCGTCGTGCCACGTGTCACCATCACAGCCGATCTGCTAACATGCGCCGTGCCACGTGTCATCATCATATGCTGCCGACACTCAGAGTTGACACGTGTCGCCTCGTCATCAGCCATGTCATCGGTCCAAAGTCAACTTTGCCATGTGTCACCGCCACATCATCTGCCACGTCACAAGGTCAACCAAGTCAACTTGCCACGTCAGCATCAGCCAATCACAGCGTGACACGTGTCGCAATTCTAAGGTGCCGACAGTCTCTTTCCCACGTGTCGCCACATCGTCGCCACGTCACCGCCACGTCAGCGCCACGTCAGCATCAATAATTGAGTATCCTATCCTTATCTGACACGTGGCAGATAAGAATCTCAGCGACCAATCAGAAGCCGCCACGTGTCACAATAATTGAAGCCCAACCACTCTGCCACGTGTCACCTTATCATCTTATCCAGAATCTTCAAACCAGCGAACCAGAGCGTGCCACGTCGACAAATCCGGCGTCGCGACGCTGAGAACCTGGCGTCGCGACTCTGGATCCTACCGAGGGCTATAAATAGAGCTCGAGATTTCAGAATTCAGTGCACCTTCCTCTCTCTTCAATTCCTTCTAAAGAGAGAGTTTCTCTCTCTACTTTCTTTTAATTTTTAGTTTTTTAGTTTTTTAGTTTTGTAATTAATTTTAATTACATTTTGTTAATATAGTAATTTAATTTTTACTTTTTACTTTTTACTTTTTACAGTTTTTATTATTTACCATGAGGAGGTAACTCCCCCAGCTAGGGTGAAAGGTAATTCTTTTACTGTTACTATTTAGATTAATCTCCCTTAAAAATAATATATTCACTATTTAAAATATTGACTTAAAAAGGATACCGCCAGATTGGTCGGTTGGTAATTAATTTGGTTCCGCCTTTATGGCTGGTTTGACTTAATTTGACTTAATCAGGTTACCGCCTATATGGCTGGTTGGAAAAAGAATCACAAGTTTATATATTATTTTATGGGAGATATCTAAATTAGTAGTAGTAAAAGTAATTCATTTTACCTTAGCATTTTATTTTATTGTAATTTACTTTTCAGTATTTACTTTACTGCATTTTTACTTTATGTCTTTTATTTTATTTAAGTTTTTTTTACTACCTGTAAATATGTGTCGTAACTAAATTAGTTATCTGGGGTTGTGATGAAATCCAATATCACCGTTTTATAAGGGTTAGATTATAGCTTGGGTAATATAAAGATTTATTTATTGAGTCTTAAACTTAATGCTTTTTCATTAATTGGCCATTAATAAAATTGATCTGGTAAATCTAAAATGAACTAGACATAGGGATTTTAGGTTTCAGCCTTAGATTCAATAGCCCACGATCTTCATTGAGGATAGATAACCCTTTAATAGATTTCCTTACAGGATAGGAATATACCTGTCGGGCGGGGGTAGCCATAATTGGAACTTAAACTTAATGAATCAAGATAATTTGGTTGACATAGACATATGGTTCAATTGGGTTAAACTGGGTATTTGTGTCTGACCATCGACAGAGGCTTTTACATAATTTAGTGTTCCAGGTTAATAAATCAATATATTACCCAACTTTAAGATAACCACTTCATCTTTAAAATGATATTGGAAGAAATCACAACCCTAGATAGTTTTTAATATTGAATTTTCTTAAAACCTATTTTCGACTATTTTATTTACTTGCTTTTAAATTTAGAATCGTCACCATTTCAAATCAATCAATCAACTTGTTAGATATTAGTAATCATTTGACCTCATAAAATTAATAGTTTTGATATTAAGTCCTCGTGGGATCGATATTTTTATACTACTAGAACGATACGTGCGCTTGCGTTATACGTGTGTGTTTACGCCGGTCAGGAATCATTCACTTAAAGCTTGGAGCTTGAAGACAACACAAGGAGCACACAAAGGGATCTTGGCCGAAAGTTGGAGGAGGATTTTTTTTTTTTGTTCATCGCATTGCAAAGCCGATCAAAATGAGTATTTCCGCAACTTTACTTTGATGTATTCACACGTTTATTTGCTTAATTTGATCTTGGTTTGACCTAGTAAACTCCTACACTAGCTTGTTTTAACGGCTGGCCAGAACTCATCTGATTAGGGGTATGCATTAATCGTTTTTAACCGATTAACCGAACCATTCCGACCCATTTTTTTTATTACGGTTAAGTTATTACGGTTAAATCGATTATTGCAGTTAATTTTTTTACTTTTTCGGTTATTCGGTTCGGTTACGGTTATGAGATTCGTATAACCGAACCGACCGATTAACCAATATATATATATATATCAAAATCCTAAACCAAAACTAATACATAAAAACCCTAATTTCCAACACCAAAATGCTACACATACATAAATTCTCACTAACAATTTCTACACCCCTCTCACTGTAGCTACAGTGATTACTGTAGCATCACTGTAGCTACAGTGAGAGGGGTGTAGAAATTGTTAGTAAGAATTTATGTATGTCTATCATTGCTCTTTCCAACACATATACCCACTCCAGTCTCCAGCCCGCCCCTACACTACACACAAATTTCAAAACCCCCAAATCACTAAACCTTTCTTTTATTTTCTTCTTCTAATTTTCTCCTTCTAAGTTCTAAGGCTCCAGCCGCCGTCGCCGACAACTTTGATTATATAAGGTATTCATAAAACCTTCGAGATATCAGATATGTTCTCCGACATTTGATTTTTCTATTTCCTTCTGGATTTGATTTAGACTTGCAGCATTGATATCCAAATTAGATTATAAATTTCCAGGTGGTTCTTTAACTTGCTCACTTATTAGGAAAATGAGTTTGTATTGTTGGCTTCATTTTGTCTGATATTTCATGATTTTTAAAAAAAATTATTATATTACTTAAAATGCATGTGCAATCAGCCGCCATGGTACATTCACATCTTGTTTTATAATCCACGAAGAAACTTCAGTCTTCATTTACAATCTGCATGGATTTAGTTTTTTCTCTTGGGTCGTTACTGAATCAACCAGTTTATTGGTTTTGATATTGTGTATGTTTGCTTGGTTCACTTATTTGTTTTTGTAGATTTTTATACTGAAGTTCGAGTAATAGTGATATTGGGAGCACTGTCTGCAATTTTTTTTAATGGGGCTTATTTGAAATTATATTTTTGTGTGTTTTTTTTGTTAGATCTGGTTTATATTTGATGATCCATTGTGTGTGTAGCAATTTAAAGTTTATGTAAAGGATTAAATTGGGCTTGTTTTTAGTTTTAAAATGCTTATTAGGTATTTTACCAAAGTTGCTATTCTACATGAAACTTTTTTTTTAATTGCCCATTATATCATCTATTAATAACTTAAAAGATGTTATGTTTTACAGGATAATTCTATTTTTTTTACTACCCACATTCAAGTATTTTCTCACTCTCTTTTCTGTTTCAGATTGGAGGACCACTCGTGGAAATGAATCAAGGTGAAGCAAATGAAATTGGACAACCTGCAGATGAAACTTCACATCCAAACCCTAGTCAAAATCCAATTACGCAAGTGTCTTCATCTATTCCAGATACTTTGACTTCAAGGCCCCCAAAGATGAGGAAGAAAAGCAAGAGACGATCTGTAGTTTGGAATTTATATTTGTGTTAAATTATCTTATGATTTGCTGTCTTTTTGATGAATATGAATTTATATTTGTGTAATTTTGTTAAATTGCTTTGTTGAAAATTGATGAATTTATATTTATTGGATTGGTTAATAACCGAATTAACCATAACCGACCGAAATATAATGGTTAATTGGTTAATGGTTATGTGTCAAAATTGGTTAAATCGGTCACACTTTTATTTAACCGAAAAATTTCGGTTACGGTTAAAAAATCAAGGATTAACCGACCGAATCGACCGATGCACACCCCTACATCTGATAACTTTCACTGGGTTTTGAGTCACTCTCCTTCTTACTCTGACTTCTTTCTCCAAAAGATCGATGCTCCATATTTCTCTTCCTCATATGATAATCTAGCCCAACTTTCCATTCTCTTTCTCTGCAAACTCTGCTTTTCTAGCAAAATCTTCCATCTTTGTGAAACTGTTCATAGGAAGCAATCGGATCCTAGATCTCAATTTTATATTCAGACCGTTAAAAAAATGATCCATCTTGCTCTGTTAATTGTCCTTCAAATATGGAACAAACTGCACCAACTCATGGAAGAGAGTGTCATACAGATCTACTGTGCGGTTACCTTGAGTCAGCCTGTAGAATTCCCTCATCTTCTCATCCATAAAAGCAGAATTCATATAATTGCCCATGAATTCCCTCTTGAACTTCTCGCAAGTCAACACATTAGCCTCAGAGAATTTACCTCTTACACTTTTCCACTATTTATCAGTATGCTCAGTCAAAAGTCGATACACATGGTGGCATTTCTGTTCATCTGTCAATCTCATCAGCTCAAAAGCCTTCTCAACTCTGTCTAAAAAATTCCCGGCTACTATGAGATCCTTATTTCCATCAAACTCAACAGCTCCATTTTCCTTCACTCTTTTAGCAATATTATCTTCATTAATTATAGGAGCTACCTAAGCTGGACCATTATCCCATGCTGGAGGGTAGTAATACAGATAAGTGTAAGCACCATGGTGAACATTCGGAGGAGCACCTGCTGGTGGAAGACCATAATAAGGTGGATGGTAGAAACTCGGGGGAGGTGTAGGATAACCCTGATACAGTGGAGGAGGTGGGGGATGCTGTAGAGGTGCTGGAATATTTCCCTGAGGTGCTGTAGGGGCTGGAGGAACATCATTGCTAGGAGGATGATGGAATGTGGTACTATCTCCGAAAACTAAGGCTAGCGAATCTCCTACAACAGGAATAGGATTCCCTTAAAAGGGTTCCCAGACATAAGAATTAACCTCCTCATCAACTGGAGGTGCCCTAGAAGGTTGGCCAACATTTGCTATCCTACGAGTACGGACTCAACTTGCACCTAGAACTCTGGAACGCGGAGGCATCTAAAAATACATGAAAGATGTCAACCACTAATTGACATAAAATAACTGATAAGATAAAGAAATGTCTACAGAACCTATGAACCTAGCGCTCTGATACCATTAAATGTCACACCCATCCCATTAGGTAGGGTAGGGGTGAGACGGAGACTTGAAACAGACGGAGTTTCCCATGTAATATGGACCAATCCTCAAAATACAAAGACAAAAATCTAAACTGAAAATATCATCATAAAAATAGGATCTCCATGATCCAACTCAAAGAATATTCATGCTAAAATGTAAATAATATCTGTATCAAATAAAGGTTCAGTGCCTATAACCAAATAATAAATTCTCTCAAAAAATTGACATATCTAGAACTAAAATCTCAAAACATAACAAAGACACTCTACTGTTGGCACAACCTTTCTCTACTGGCAGGAAATGATGATGAAAAAACAGATGAAAAAGAATGATCTACTAATCAGCTAATCCTGAAATGTTAAAAAAAGGTAAGCTCACGCTTAGTGCAATGGATCACAACTTAGTGCCGTGGATAAACAAGTAACAAGGTGGATCGAATAAGTCTTTCATAATATAAATAAATACATAAGCATTAAATCCATATATCAATTATTTATTTGAAATCATAAATCTCATTTCTCATAAAACTCATTCTGCTCAAGAATATATGTAAAAATAAAGTTGTTCATTCATCTATAGGCGCACTTTCGTGACAATACGGCAAAGATGGCAACATGGGGCATCCCCACGGTAATAACTGGCATCCGGAGCAAAAACTGGCAATATGAGACCTCGTCTCACGACAAATAATCTAGCACATATAAGTACACGGGGTGCATCCTAGCATAAAATCATTTCTAAAACACATGCTCATATATCTCAAAACATGCAAGATTCTCATATATCACAAAATCATGATTTCGATATAACCAATATTCGATCCATACTTTCATAACAAAATATAAACTTTCTAAAACACAAATCCTTTAATGCATTACCTTAAAATTCATTAAGAAAACAGACATACTATATATTTTTCAAAACATCAATGTTACAGGCTTATCCACGCACCTGGTGAGCTGACTACAAAGTAAGGAAGTGTACAGTAGGAACGTCCCCACTTACGGTATCACGATCACATAAAGAGATAAAAGAATTTACAAGAAGGAGCATAATCCTAACTAGAATAGATGAAAGAATATTCAAGGAATATGGCTCAGTCGCTCTTGTAATCTTAACGAAATATCGGCAAGGTTCTGTCTATAATACGGACTTCTCTTACAACCCATAATCATCAACTTACATTTAAATTATATTCACAACATACATTCCCCAATTCAATTCAACATCACTATCTAAAATCTCGGGCTCACAATAATTTCCCGCACATAATCTTACGCGACTATATTTTTCGATAAAGTCCATCATTCACTTCCAACCATAAGGTAATCATTTACATGTTCCAAACATGTAAACTAATCATACTTTAAAGTTATTTACGTTTCGAAACATATAACATGCATAAACTGAATACAACGATAAATTATACAAAAATAAAGATTTAAAGGTCTGTTACTACTCGGAATGGTCGAGAAATCACGGAGGAAGACTCAGGAAGGCGGCAGAAACAAACTGTCTGGCACATGTGGGCCACGCGCCGCTCGTCCAGGCCGCGCTTGGGCCTCACGCGCCACTGTGTAAGGCGTACATGAGCACCACGCACCGGCCGGAATCCAAAATTTCCGATGGCCGAGCGTTCGTCTCCCCCTCCTTGTTCTAATGCCTCTAACGGTTTGTCAATCGGAGTTCCGGGTCAATGAGAAATCAAGAAAAACCATTAAAAGTTTCTTACCGGGATTTCTACGAATATAGGGAGTTTCCCGAGATGAAACCACCGTCAAAGTAATCCTCTTGTCGAGATCTACACTTTTCCTAAAATTCACGGTCGAGAACGGATCCAAACAGACAGATCGAGGCCAATCTTCTCTCTCTCTCTCTCTCTCTCCTCTCTCTCTGTTTTCTACGCAAGGTGGCTTGCTGGAAGTGAAAAGGGTGAATAGTGATTAATTTTTTTTTATTTTTTTTTATATTTTTATATATACTATAAGACATTTATCAATTGTCCTCCCTAACTTGTCTGTTTTATTCATTTTCCAATCTAACTTTTACAATCCTACCCTAACAATTTTAGAGTAGTCCTAAATTTCAACACCCATAAGTATTAATTAAAATTGGGAAAAATAAATTGGGTCAACTGTTCGGGCAGTTTACAAACTATCCAAATACTTTTAGGGCTGACCTGGCAGTCCCCATGTTTCTATATTATTTATGTCATTATATGATATCGAATAAATATGTTTAGGTCAAATATGAATGAATTTTAATATTAGATATTGAATAATTTATTCGTAAGTTTAAAAATTTTTAAACTACGATTTTACCCGCAACCGCACTTCTTCCGCTGCGCCGCCTGATAAAACCCCAACAAAATGGTTTCAGAGCGAGACTGATTCCTGTACCCCTGATATGATTAGCCCTTTAAATTTTATATTTAATCTAATCTTAACTTTTTACATGCGTGTATTTATTAATTTGATTAAATAAAGTGAAATACATCTTTTAGTAAAATCCCCCGTTAAATAAGGATTTATAAAGTGACTGGTATATGAATACTTATTTCTCTTCGTCCGCCTTGTCACTACGAATGTAATTTTTTCATGATGTTATGGCTGTAATGTGCCAAAACTGTTGCATTTATGTTGAAGGTAGTCCATTTGCACCGGGTAGAAACTTATATGATAAGAGACAATCAAGTGAAAGTGGAATCCTGATGTGCCAAAACTTTCAGGACTACATCGGTAGATTGAGTTTGTCATTGACAAGTGAAACCTTGATACGCTTCCTGTGAACGTGCCAAAGCTGTCACAACGAGAAACGGTCATGCCAAAATCAGTAAGAGAGAACATGGAGTGTCATTGATAATGATTTGTCTACCTGTGAATATACCTACGCGAAAATGTGCCAAAGCTGTGAGTCAAAGTATATTTATGGGGTTTCACTTTCCCATTATGGAATTCGATTTATTATTGAATTCTCATTTTTCGTTGGGGACTACGGTATTACGTTTAGTGGGAGACACTGGCTAGGTTAAAAATCCATAACTAATGCAGTGTGTAATATTATGATAATTGTTGCTTATGTATTTCCTTATTCTTTTTTAGATAGAATTAAACTTTTATCCACTGCATGCATATTTTATATATATTTTTAGACTTCAATTA